>JAQQRZ010000208.1:0-11337 GCA_028455615.1 Lasioglossum zephyrum
AATTAGAACGGTCTGAATAACTTCTGCAGTTGCGTCCAATACTTACGATGCCGATGAAATGATTTTTGTCCCCTCATTTTTTTCCCCGAAGAGTATCTATTGTAACATATGTATCTACACACGTGCATTTGTCTACTACACCACTTATCCATCCATACACGTACGCAGGTTCGCCCACATGCAACAAAATCCCTATTCAGAGCATGCATTAATTATCAGTGGCCGTGCATAAAGCAACAAGCGGCCGAAGCGATTGCATCTGTTGTTGGCCCATTGGAATGGACATTTTTCGAAGCATAAAGATTGGGCGGCTCCCTTTTATTATTCACTACGATAGTGCGCTAAAACGAATTCGCAATAAACTGCGAGAAACATAAAGACCCGCGCGATGCGAGGCGGCTTTCATTAAACGTAACACTGATTAAAACCGCTTTTGATATTCTAGCACAGAATTTTCTCATCGTGATTTTTTGGACAATGATCGACTGCTCTCCCCGCTGTTCTCTGGAAAACGAGCGACCAATGTTTCATGAATTACAGGCCAGACCCCGTCGAATGCTGTCCGAATCGCTCACACTTTCTGACGATAATGTTCAACAGATAAGCGGTCTATAAACAAATTCCTTTCTCCGTCGGATAAAATCGATTCCAAGGAAATCCATTTGCGTTTCGACAAAAGTCTTTTCGAAACTATCTCATTCAGCCAGAAACTGAATTTTTTTATTACTATTTCCAAATGGAAACTATGAAATCGAATTCTTATTATTTTTCGAAAGTATTAATATTTGCAAAATTATTTATCATTCGTCCATTTATAAAAAGAGCTTTTGTGAATGAAAGTGTGTGCAATTAACATTCTGAAATGCTGCAGCAGTGCAGTTCGTCTTGGTGAATGAAATTCTGAAAAAAATGGCTTTGTTTGAGGTTGTTAGGTGTACGTAATCAAGAAACGAGACCAGTGGATCAGGCTATCGCGAAGAAAGCAGATCAAGCCGATCGTCGGCGTGGCATGGTCCTGTTGCAAATATTATTTTCAGCAGATTGGCGTGCGAAAGTGAGGATGTACAAGCAAACACACAGGCTGAAGCGTTATAGGTAAGGATAATAGGACACTAACTTGTGGATTGAAGGGTCTTTGCATTCTCAGAGCCTCCGGCAGCCCCCCGGACTGTGAAAACACAACCAGAGACGGCGGCGGTAGATGATTTGGCACGTACGCAGAATTATCCATCTAGAACAGATACCGTCGTGTTCCATTTCTCAATCCTTCGCCTAACTACCGATCCAACGTCGCGGACTATAATCGCGAAAAAATTCCCGTCACGCCAATCGTCCAATTTCGATTTATCTCGACTTGAAAGAAAGTTGAAGAAAATACTATCCGGTTGTGTAATAAATCCACGATGGGGATGAAACTGTTCTGCGAGACACGGTAAAAATTAATGCTATGTTCCAAGAGAACTGTTATCTCTGTTGCAAATTTATTCTTCCTAATTTGTTTATAGTCGCATCAACGAATTCGTGTTATCCCTAACTGTTGCAAATTTTCACTACAACGGCATTCTATAATACTTACTAACCATAAAATTCATGTGTTTTATTATTTTTTCTTGTAAGATATGTTTACATAGCTGTGTCTTAATATATTTCTTTTTTGTTTCAATATATAAACATATTAATTTTCACACGCAAAAATGTCTCTCTTGAAGAAGATCCATACAGGGATCGAAACGTTTAGTTAAATTAATTTGCAAACTTACTGTTGTTGCTAACGATCGAACCGTGCGCCGAAATCACAAATTTATTTTATATTACATTTTCGATCGAGAAGAATTTCATTTTTCATTTATAAAATACATCGTGGCGCAAGGGTTTGAAGGTGTCCGAGAAAATTTGTTCAGAATTCTAGGTGCTAGTATGATACTTCCGAAACTGATAACTCGGTATGTCAAACTCAGACTTATTACACAACCGAATGCGAATCGTCCAGATCGCGGAGAACGAGTTGTCACAGTTCGCGAATGTTAGTCTCCGTCGCGATTTACTCGATTTCTCTCGGCTAGAGAAAAAAACTAAGAAATTGAAGAAAAGCCATTTGTCCGCTGTAAAGATATCCGTCCGTGTAAGCTGAGGAACTGCTCCAACTCGGACGGAGATCGAACGTGAAAATACTGTTTGCATCGAATCGAATGTCTAGGTATAATTTCTGCATTGGTCAGAAATATGAGACTCTCACACCATTTTATCGGTCTCTTTAACACTAGTAGCACCGAGCACTAAAAGCGACTGGTTTCTAATGTCTCGCGAGAGAATCGCGAAGAGCGCGACTGCCGAGGATTTTGCGAAATTTTGAACGCAGCGCAGAATAAATAAATTTGTTTCATTTGCTTCGGTAATTGTGAAACAAGAAATTGGTGGATCAGTTGGCTGGTGGTTGTAGTGTTAAAACTATAGGGCAGAACGAATCGCTCGTCATGGTACCGAGCTGCGCTCAATTATCGTGTAAAATGTATGCATTCTTTCGGAATGTTTAAATGTTGCACGATTTTTTATTAACGTTGTTATCGCGATCCCGCGGAGATTAAATCTATCAATTTATGTTCGCGAAGATCTATTTTAGTATACAGTGGAGATCATTGTTCTTGAAAAATTAAATGCAGAAAATTCGTTTTTGTCGCGATAAAATGGAAATCGAGTCTATCTTGGTTCTATAAATTGTCTAATTTTATTCGGAAGATTGTACGAATGTAATAAACAATTCTACGTGAATAACTGCATTGAAATTTCATAAAAGAATCTTGTAATATTATATGAGACATTGGATTCGATAAGAAACAGTATTTATGGTATTCTTTATAATCCTTGTGTTGTATTCGGTATTGTTGTGTAGTGTAATGCTAACAATTGCCTGTGTTTCGTCGCGATTCCTCGAATTTTTTTATGAGAAATAATTTAAACATTTTCCACGTTCAATAATCGTATGCAACGACAAATACTATTGTTATATATACAATATATGCTTTATTCAATTTCTTATCCGTAAAATACAAAGTGGATGTTAAAAATTTTGGAGAAATCTGTTTTTTGATAACGTTGCTTCGGTGAGAAGCAGATATATCTATTACGATACAATTTCTCTCTCATGAATTTGGTTTTCATTATTTCTGTCCCTTTGAAAATTTACAGTATGACCTCCATTATAGTCATGCTGATTCATCTCCTCAAACTCTCAATCAGTAGAAGCTGAAGATATACAATCCGTTGCGCAATCATTACAAATTATACAGCACATTTGATCGACAAGTTGTAAACCGTTCGAATAACGTCATTTCAGATCTTACGAGTTTTAAATTCCAAATTGTAAACTGCAAATTTCATCATCTTTGAATTATGCATAGACCGTGGATTTAATGCGTTTATGATCAGAGTGGGTAGATGGGAACGGTGGAAATATCAGAACAATTAACTTTGTTATTCTCAAATTATTCAATTTATCAAGAAATACGTTCCACAATCAAACCGGACAATTTTTATTTTGCGTGAAGATTCGCAGTCTAATTATACATCTCGGTTGCAGCACTGGGAACAATAGAATTTAAAAATTATTTTCTAAACCGTGCTGCAGTTGTTAGTTGCAAACAATTAGTTACTGCCGTAATAATGGAAATACTAGTTGATTTAGTTCTACTACTTCTCGAAGAAAATGAATTCTAGAGCATTGAATATTCGTTGAAACAATTATTTTGCATACATCGCAAAACCAAAGTTGTTCGCATAATTGTTCCTAGTATATTCTACAAAAACTATTACCAAGTCATGTATAATAAATAGACATTTTCAAACATTCTTTTGTACGTAGAATATTAAAGTTCGAAGTAACATCTGATTCGAATAAAACTGTTTCAATTATTATCTCTAATGCTGTTCACATTTAACTCTGCTCGATTAAAGATTCTTAATAGAGAATTTGATTAACAAAAAGATAGGATATATATAAAGAAACACGATAATAATTCTAGAATAATTTGCAATATGTTCAAGGGCAATTCAAGCATGATATTATTATTTCAATTAATAGTCCTAACAAAATACAGTTTGTAGAACCGAGACATGAAATAAATGTTTAAATGCTATCTTACTCGAGCAGAACTATTTCAATTACTATTTCCCATACATTTTGTCTGAAATGCACGGTTGTTTCGAGCGTCGAGAATTTGACAAACAAAAAGACAACGTGGCCAACGCTATGAACGCAGAATAATTTGGAACATTTAAGAACAATTCAAGCATGATATAGTCAACGACTCGATCGACAAATGACTTCGATTTCTGTTCCTTCTTGTGTTTCAACGAGAGCTATCGAATTTGATCCACGAGCGACTGCATCGATCGTGGTTGTATCTAGCTTCTCATTCTCTCCTAACGAAAAAGCTACGCGCTAATTTCCGCGACGAAAAACTCGAGGAATCGAAAAAAAAATCGTCGTGGGTGTTCAGATACTTTTATCGAATATCGAAAAATTAGTAACTCGTTGCCGACTCTGCATCGCCGATGGAATTTAATTGCCCCGCGCGCGTTGCAACGCACGGTAATGTTGCGCGACGATGAATTTTACCGTGTAAATATACAAACCGAAATTCGAGAAAGTACTCGAATCGACCTGGTTCAAATTAGCTTCCAAATATGAAAATAGTATTTTACTGAATATCGAATTTTCTTCCCGCACGGCGCGTTTCCATCTACTTTTTAACGAGTAATAACTAGACAGCGAATTTTATGCATTTCTGGCAAAAATTAGTTGGTGGTTGCCAACTAAATTCGCGGCATTTTGTTTCGTAATTCTTTTAATGTATCATTATAACCTCGTTTAGCGAGGATTCTTGTTCAACTGTATATCATTGGAAAGCTCTGAATTTTACGATTAATTAGATATAAAATATATCGGTTTAAAAATATATATATGTGGTGAGAAAATTTGAAGGTCGAGAACTGAGTTGCCAACCTAATAATTGAAAACAGCATTATTTTCAACCTATAAGACACATTAAGTAATAAAATAAATTTCTATTTCACTCCAGTTTGTTGTAATTCAGGTACAAAATTTGTACTTTGCATGGAAATGCGCTGTCTAATAATAACGAACAAATTTCCTCACGAAATAGCTGAATTTAGTTGCTTTAATAATTCATATATAATTATATCATGAAAGCTCTACTTATTTTCACCATTTTTAGTGAATGTATCGATAAAAGATACTTAAAATTTGTTTATGTTCCTGTTGGAAAAGTCAAATGAATTTTCTGGATTCGTTCATTACAAATTTTAGTTTAGATTTACTGTATGTATGTACAAGACTTGAAATTTGTCATTTTGGTCGTTAAGACTCTAATGCAAAATTCTTTCAATGGAAGAATTCTGAGCCTTCACAGTTGATCATTTTAAATTTGTTTTCACTTGAAATTTGTTACCAACTTCATCAGTCTTTTGTAAAATAAAGTTTGTGAACTAACAATAAGCCAATTAAGAAAAAACATTTCTTTTTTGGACCAGAAAGTTTTTAAAATACTATTGTCACTTTGTTATTTCCTAAAAATATTGCTCATTGACACAACTGGTAACAAAAAAACCCTTTTTCAAAGCCTACAAAATTTGGAAATTGCATGAACATCCGCAATCTAGTTATAATAATTGATGATTAGATACCAACATATTTAACAATGTAAACGATATCTTAATAGAAATAGAACCACTCGAGAGTGTACGTGCTAATAATTAACAGTTAAGATAAACAAATATTTGTATCACTGCAATCATACGTTTAGGTCTAATAGAAGATTTCTTTGGTATCAATCTTGCAAAATATTCCCCAAAATGTAATTCACTGAATAAACTTGGTAAAATAATAAAAAAAAACATCACAAAAACGAATTTCAATTGAACGCGATTCATTCGGAATTTTTTTATATGAAACGCAATAGCTCGAAAGACTGTAAACAATTTTATTAAACGTTTCAAACACTTTCAATAATCACCGAATGACAGCACTGAACACCCGCAACGCAACGACGCAACAGGCTAACGTAATTTCGATCACCGTTGAACGCGTCAGAACACGCGTTGTATGCTATCGTCATTACATATACAGTATCTGTTTCACAGGTAGCGAGTGTACGGTGTGCGTGTGTAGGTATAAGAAATCTAACCGATAGCTTATAAAAATTCATGTATATAACAAATATCACCATCACGCGTACATTTTGCTGATCACCGAAGAAGTCACTGCACGAAATACGACCGTCTGAAAACATTCACTCTATTTCCATGGATCTCATGGTCCTTATCCGTCTCTTAGGGAACGTGTCCTTATCACCAGATGTTTGCACTAATAACCGCATAAATCGATTTCGAAGCGACGTCGCGAAGCGATCCGTTCGAAAAGAGCGCGTTAGGCGAGGAATAAACCTAACCTCACCGCGTGGCTGTCACGCGGTCCGACAGCCGCGTAAAACCACAAACAAACCGTGCAAACTGTTTTGACAGTGGTCGAGTAGTATTGTTCGTCAAACAGTTGAACGTTGATTTACAGTGTTTACGAAACCAGTGTTGTACGGGTTATCGAGCTGGTCGAATGTGGCGCGACGAATTCAAATTCAAACGAGACCGTGAGCCCGCCACGGGTGGATCACTGTGACCTAACCTCTCGGGCGACTGATAATACCCGACAAGTACCTCAACTGGTGGCTCGGTTCACACGGTACGGATGTCTGGTAATGCACTAAACGTGGTGAGCCAGGTACGAGAGAGGGGTCAGTGCGAAAGGAATGCGCCAAGCCTGTGCGAGCAACCTCGTGGACATGCGAGTGCAGACTGATTGGAGTGTGAGGATACTTACCCACGAGTCGTGAGAACGGTGGCGGTGGTGGAGGCGAGGTAGAGGCGTGGAGAAACAAACCGGCGGCGGTGTGGCGTGCGCGCGTGTTTTCCGCCGCCATTACTGGCGCCACTGTAGCGGCACTAGGACACAGCGCACGCGCGGCATGCGCACACCGACGACGCGCAGTCGCCACTGTGGCGCACCGACGTTTAATCGGCCGTCAACAACGTAGCCAGCAGCATCTCGAGATATTTCACACCGCGATCTACAGAACACGCGATACCATTATTATCCTACTTGCAACCAGTTTTTTTGTGCCACTGTGAATCGATTCAAGTGTCTGTCGAGAGTATTCGAAACAAACCTCGGCGAGATTTCTTTCGATAAATGGAATTCGTATAAATCAATTCTAGATATTAGTATGCTCTTTAGTATTGAGTTGCAACGCAAAATAAGTTCGAATTGAATGCTAATATTGAGATATTTATTCGAGGTAACTTCTCGTGTTATTGAATAATCTTATGGATAAATATTTTAATTTTATCTTCGATTCTTATTTTGAGAACGTTACGAACTTTCTTTACATACCAATGCTTGACAAATAATGTATTGCAATTGATACGTGTCTCACAAGCTATCCAAATAATTGGGAAAATAATAAATTGCAGAACTGATAATTTGAAAGAATAATGCTGTTAAAGCGTCTGTCGACAGTATTCGAAACAGATCTGGACGATATTTGTTTCGTTAAATAATTTGTAAATCAGTTCTAGAAATAATATGCCATTTGGTGTTTGATTAATAATAATGTATTTCTTAAATGAACAACTTTAAAAATAATGTTATTTAAAAATTTTGTAAAACGCCCAGGTTTGATTCGAATTCGTTTCTAGCACTGAACACATTGTATCTGGGGCTGTTTCAACACTGAATTTACGAAGCACTAGAAATGATTGACAGAAATGCATTTAGTGAATCATTTCTCACAGATGCATCTTCAAAATCTAAACAATAAAATATTAGAATCCGTCATTTTGATGGGTAAGACTAGTGTTAAAGAAATGTATTGGGATTTGAAATCGGAGTTGTTCTAGGTGAAGGACTGTCTAATAATAGGCTGGGTATAAACTATGGAGTTGTTGAAAGTTTTAGTTTCAATAGAACATATAAATGGGTCCTTACTCTAAATAACCAGTTTCCACATCTAAATTTCAACAAACTAGAGTGAAATAGATATTTATTTTCTTTCTTAATATGTTTAATCGATTGAAAATAATGTATAACTGTATTTTTAAGTTTTTCTAATGTTTCTACTGTTTGAAATTGCACCATTCTAATCATAAAGGGATAAAATCTGATGTCCGCTTATGAAATATAAAAATGAAATGTTACTATTAAAGAAATATGTCGGAAAATAAACAGTAAATTTGTGAATTTATAAGAACATATAAATTTACGACGAAAAAGAGCAAACGTTATCTTTATTTAATATTCACTAATTAAATTTGTTGCATCAAAAGCATAAAAGTAGAAATAGCTAAATGTTTATTGTAATTAATTTTATGTATCCTTCGTAATTTGTACAAAATGCGACCGAGCATTATCATGTGTTGGCAGGTCAAAGATCGTTTTCTCTCCACAATTCGTCGTATGCATTCATTAATCTTTGCTGGTAGCAATTTGCAGTAATTATTTAACTAGGTTATAAAATCCCACGAAAATAGCAGCAAAACTTTTTGGTCGTAAATATTAGGTTATGCCATGGACAGTTCTCCGGAGCTGTGCCATGATCGTCTTTGTTTGTCATAGAGGATCCATTTTCGTCGCACGTTATGATTTTCTGCATCAATAGATTAGAAGTAAATTCAAATTTGTAAAGAGAAGTAGAGTTTTTAATAAAGGTGTTGCTAAAACTTTCTTATATTCTTTCCTCATAAAAAAATTTCATCTTATGTTTCGGTACATCATTTTTAACGCTTTGCGAAAATATAAATATTTGTATAAGCCAGAGTTAATTGAAATATATAATAATTGCCAAATTTGCCGATCTTACAAATGTAGATAGTATATGAATCATTCGTGTTTCCATTTACTCGCTTTTTGCAAATGTTGGTACTATAAAATTCGTAAAACGCGAAATCGTACATTCCCAATGGTACCGCTAATTTCAAATGTTAGGATTGATAGAGGATCTACTTGAACTACAGACGAAGTATAGAAATGGAAATCATAAAGAAACCATTCATATATCTTTTTGTTTCACGTTCTTCGACTAATATTTAATGTAATTTCATTGACCGATTTTGTAGGGCCCAAGAGTCCCCTAAACCGTTTCGTGACATCTATAACGTTATTATTAAATTACTTTTGTTATGGTGAAAATTGAACTCGTAAAAATATATTGTTTAAATTCTTTTTAAGAATGTGCCGTTTTGCTCGTAAGACGCCATTCATAATTGTAACAAACTGCTCAAAGTAGTAAAGGAACGTTATTCGCAGACAAAAGAATTTCGTGAATGGCGGCGTTATCTAGTGGTGTCAACGAGCAACATTGAAATAGAAAAAATTACATACCTTGGCAATTAGAAGCTGAAATTTATTGATTTTGGTCTCAAACCGCTCCTCGTGTTCCTACGCATCGAAACCGTATGGCATATACCCATAAATCACAGCTAGTTACGGTATTTTGAAAAATCATTTCTCCATGGAGATGGAAACACTATAACCATCTAGCGGTGAAACGTCTGAATTAAATAACCCGTGTGCGGCAATATCACAGACCTAAATCCGCGAACTATCGGTAACATTGAGCGCGACATCGAAATGGTACGCGGACTCTTAGCACCGATGAGAGACATCCAACCATACAGGAGTTCGTGTCACTTGAATATTTCGGTGTTTCTTACGCCCTCTAGGATATATTCTGGCTTCAGCCAAAAAGAACAGAATGCCTCCGACGGCATTTCGTCGGTGCAAAAGACCACTGAGGAGATTATTATTCAATGTTACATTCTCCGCCATATTTCAGACGATATTTTGCCACTATTTTGATACTATTCTCGTCGGTGGAGCAACTTTTAGCGATGTGGTATTTCAGATCACTGTAATTTCCACCGTTACCACCCCGCCCATTGCGCCCACTTTTTGGTCACGCGGGATAGCACGGGGGCTGGCAGTCTTTAACAGTATCTCGTCGGTGTCGCTGGTAAGAACTGTAAGAAGTACTAAGAAGGCGAATGAAGGCATGAAATGTTACATTCTCCGACGAACCGAACTAGTCTCTTTCTTATGCCAAAAATCCAAGTTTCGAAACTAGGAGATCAGTGATTTAAATATTATGCCCTTTTCGAGTTGGTCAATCTTTGCCGAAATTGTTTTTGCCGAGCAAGGATACCACCTACCATGTTTGTATGAACTAACCGTTGCACGTCGCCACCGACGAGATACTGTTTCTGGTCGGTGCTGCTATTTAGCCTTATGGGAGATTGTGTCCCTCGAATAATTCGATGTCTTCTTACGTCCTCTAGAATGTATTCTGACTGGAGTAAAAAACAGAAGACCATCGACGTGATCCCGTCGGTACAGAAGGCTACTGGGAGATTTACGTCGGTGAGAAGGTAAACTGTCGCGCAGCCATCTTGACACCAACGAGAGACTGTTAGTATCTCCTCAATCAAATCGATTATTATGAATTGTTACATTCTGCACCAAACGCATTCCAAATTAAGTAGATATTTCAGACAATGTTTCACGTTAGGTATTTAAGGTTTACAATATTGAAAACAAAACTCAAGGAAAAAAGATTTCTAGAAATATCAAGAAAGTATTAAAGCATAGTTTTAGGAAAATGACCGATTCCGACTTTAAATTTTATATATATGAGATATATACCTGAATTTGTACTTTCAAAGTATTTCATAAACGAGAATTATTACCTTCCACTTTTTCATACATAAATGTTCGAAGAATCGTTCTGGAAAAGGAAATATGCTGAAGAATAGAGTAAGAGAGAGAGAGTTTACTGTAAACAATTAGAATGGCAAAAAATAAATTTATCATAGTATTTATGTTGAATAAATTAATGCGAACGTGCATGGTTTAAAAGTTATTCTGAATCTTGAGTTCCATTGCCTATTTTGACTAAAAAATTAGATGGTCAGATAGTCAAGGGAGTGCTGGTTAACATCGTTGGCGAAAGGGATTGTTATAAACATTGAACAACCAGAAATAATAAATTTCTCTGTGAATTATATTGAATAAATTAATGCATGGGAATATTAATGTTATAAATGTTACTCTATATCTCGAGTTCTATTGCATATTTTTATAAAAAAATTAGGTGGTCAGATGGTCAAAGGAGTGGTTGTGGGCATCGTTGGCAAAAGGCATTGTTATAAACATTAAACAGTGAGAAATAACAAATTTAGTAATAATTATTAACTTGGCAGTCGATGCGCTCAATG
>JAQQRZ010000209.1:0-11312 GCA_028455615.1 Lasioglossum zephyrum
CGGAAATGAACCTTCACAGGGGCCAAAACTGAGACAAAAATTTCTGGGGGACTTGTTCCTCTTCGAGACAGCATTGTTCTTCTAGCCGCGCTTAATGAACGCCGCTATACACGCAGTAAATAGATGTTCGTTTGTGTCTCGTAAGCTGCTGAGGGAAATACACTGGAGCATCCACTATCCCAATTAACTTGAACTCGTTCGAATAAAGGAACCAATGTTCGACACATATTATTTCGCTGAATTCTCATTTACGTATTTATTCATTTAACCTTCCTTCATTGAAATAAAAAATTATTGTAGCTCACGGTGCCACTCTCAACTTTTATTCAAATTGTTACCGATGTGCTAACTCTAATTTATTTAATTAATAATTACTTCACTCCGCCTTGCTAATACCAACTTTCATTTAGTTAATGAATTTAATTACTGAATTAAATTAATAATATATTTCATTACGATGCAGCAATAATTACTTAATAACCGTATATGAATAATCAATGTGTTATAGTACGAAGGATTCGAAGGAATTTAAATTTTTATAATAGAAAATTTTATCAATTAATATCGACATTAGAAGCAACACGAAATAAACATTAAAGTTCAGTTACATATATGTAAAAGTTATAGACGTATTGTTTTATTCGCAATATAAAAATCAAGAGAATTATGTTATTTACCGAAAGTAAATACCGAAACATTTTTCAAGCTGTGAGTTCAAGGAGCCACCCACCACCCTAGTATTTCTAGGATTGTGTTAATATGCTAGCCTTGTGTAGAATGTCGTCACGATAGTAACGACAGCGTCGATACTTTTTCGAGCCAGTGTAGCCGAGCGGGTTCGGTACGATTCCCGAAAATCATGCCCGACTGTTACTGCTCGAGATGGCGTGGTTTTTCAAGAAAAAAGTACCTACAGTGATGTTGGCAGCAAACGGAGCGAGCAAGCATCAGGACAACCAATCTGGGGGAAATTGCACCCTTGACCCGGCCATGTTAATTCGCGTATCCCGTTCCGTCCCGTTCCACCAAGGTATATAGGTGAGTTTCGGTTGATGGGGCTAGTTGTTCGAATACGACTACGCGAGTCAGTACACGCTCGTGCCGGCTTCATTATTTCATAAAAAGCAGAAGCAGATGTCGTGCGGAAGTAGTGAAACACGCGAGCCACGTTAGAGTGTTGATCGAAAGAGCACGCGACCACCCGACGAGAAATCCTCGATTTTTCCGTGCGACTATCGATAAACTGAACGCACGAATGTCTGCCTATCTCGCGATATCAACGGACTTATTAGTCTCACTTCATTTCTTCTTTCTTTTCCAGTTATATTGAAATAAACTTTAAACCTACCATCGCCGGTCGAAATGATCGGTTGCAGATTTTTCATTTTACGATTATTGATATAACCAAAATAATTACTTGCTGGATTCCATCGCATATGGGTATACAGGGTAATGAAAACACAAATAGAGCAGCCAAATTGGCAGCATCAAATACAAAAATGAAACAAATCACTCATTATACCAGACTAAATGACCTCAAAAACCATATAAATGAAATATTCAGAAAACATGTAACTGATAATATTAAAAGAATTTATGCAATAAAGTACCATAACGAAGGAGCGGATTTTGAATGGCAAAAGTTTCCAAGTCCAATAGATCGTCAAATTCAAACGTCAATTTCTAGAATCAGAATTGGTAACTCAGAAGTAACCCATTCATTTTTGTTAAGTAAAAAAGAAAACATGATCTGCGATATATGTAAAGTACCAGTTAATATAAATCACCTTATACTGGAATGCAAAAAATATGAAAGTGAAAGGAAAAATGCTAAACTGTCTGGATCTTTACCCATTCTGTTAGGTTCTGAGGAACACATTGTCGGTCTTGCCCAGTATATCAAAGATACTTAGATGTACAAAATATTGTAAGAAAATGTACCGTGTTGCTAATAACCTTTGATGTTAAAGCAACATTAAATAAATCAATTAAAAAATTTAAAAAAAAATAATTACTTAAGAAATGATTGTATACATATCTTTGGTGGAGCATATATTATAATAAAAGCTGCACAAAGTCTAGATAAAGTCAATCTTGTAATTTTTATAAGGAAATATGAATTTTTAAGACTCGGTAGGTTTAGTGTTAAATAGTGTAAAATAATATTTTTTCTTTAACTCAGATTCATATGTTATTCAAATTGGAATTAAAATAGAGAAATTGTAACTGAAATTCTCTTGTGTATATATTCGTTGGACGTACAGGGTGTCCCAAAAGTGGGAAACCTTGTAAGGGGTGGTTCCTGAGGTGATTTGAAGTAACTTTTTCCTTTGTAAAAATGTTCTCCATGGCGCCGTTTAGGAGTTATTAACGAAAAACACGGGCCAATCAGAGCGCGGCGGCTACAGCAGACGAAGTTCAGCTTGACCAATGCGAACGTCTGCCATTAAAAGAGCCGTAGTAGTTGCGCTCTGATTGGTCCGCGTAAAAAGAAAACTAACAGCTCGTTAACAAAGCCGAGGAAAAGATTTTCGCAAAAAAAAGTTACTGCAAATGACAAGAGGAATCAACCCTTTCAAAATTTTCCAATATTCTTGAGACTCTAGAAATATAAAATTTATATTTTCTTATAAGTATTATTTATATTACTCTTATATTGCCCTATAAAAATGGCAAGATCGAATTTATTACTATAATATAAGTAATATATATAATTAATAATGTAATTGAATTATTTTATTTTATTTAATTTAATTAATAATATATACAAGTAATAATATAATTTATTACTTACAATAATAATTTCCTCCAAAATTAATCATTTCCTCGTACAGTTTTGACAATTATGGTATAATAAGTTTCATACCACTGTTTCCATAACAATAGAATTTCCTGACATTTTAATGGGCATTCCTCGAAATGCCTCCAAGTAAACCGCGAGCCGAAGAATAAATTAGTGTATTACAAGTTTCGTTATTCCATTGGCATTCAGTATACATAGAGTAGCAATTGGCATAAGTTACAGAAAGTAATTTAAAACTGTCCAAGAAACGGGAAGAATAATTTCCATCGGTACATAAAATGCGATACTCCAGAGAACATTATCGGAAATCATTAATCATACACACACTCCGAACAAGTAATCAAGAATTTTTGAAATAAATGAAGAAATGTTCATGAAACTTTTGAACATTCATCAAATAGAATAAATAATTAGAAAATTTTGATTGCGATAAATACAATCGATGTTAATGTTAATTCGAAATCGAAACGCAGAAGTCGATGTGAATTGAAAATCGTTTGTAGGCGGAATCATAAATACATTACCAGAAAGTGGTTTGAACTGATGTCGAGTACTTTGAAGTGTTCCACTTAATGGATTGATTCCATTATCCGTCTCCTGTCGTCGAAGAAAAGAAGAACGCAATTATTCCTCCCGAGTAGAAAGGAAACTTGTTCCTTTCAAAATGCGTTACAAATAAATTCGATTATTTGCCAGTCAATGTGTAATTGAAGTCAGCCACAAAGATGCTGAACCGCCGAGAAAGCTCTTCTTTATTGGAACATGGTATAATTCAATATTAGAAAGTGAAAAATATTCTTCAGAATTAATTACAGTGTAGTAGCCTGTACAGGGTGTCTCGCTTAAACGTGACTCCCGGAATATCTTCTTTAATTTTCACACACTAAAACAATTTTTTATGTGTAATTTGAATAGCATCGTGTGGTAACCTAACCCGTCACCTTCAAATGACCATAAACTCCGAAGATGAAGGTTAAACTTAAAATTTAAATTATACAGAAAAAATTTTTTACTTCGTCGAAGATAAAAATATATTCTAAGGGTGACACTTAAGCGAGGTACACCCTACTTAATTAATTATAAAATTCTAGTTGAATTTTCTGTAAAGGAAGCATATTCTTTAACAAGTATCCTTAAACAACAATTCAACAACAACGATTTCACGCGTTTCAGACATAAATACTCTATAATACGACCCTTTGAATGCAACAAGCGGAATTTCCATACTCTTCAATGAGGGTTGTTTTGTGTGCCTGCGGGTAGCCCCGTACATGCGGGTAGTTACTTCGCCCTAGCCGAGTCGAACACTTGTAAACATATAAATACGGCGACAGGTGTCTGTGTTCTTATTGAGAATTCCGACAAATTAACAATCGTGTGTAACTCAAAAAACCTACAGCCGGGTATCCATCAGTTTGTACAGGGTGACTGGT
Source organism: Lasioglossum zephyrum (assembly GCA_028455615.1). Lineage (NCBI taxonomy): Eukaryota > Metazoa > Arthropoda > Insecta > Hymenoptera > Halictidae > Lasioglossum > Lasioglossum zephyrum. The sequence continues at coordinate 4,237 of JAQQRZ010000209.1, forward strand.
TTTAACCTTTGGAGAGCCGCGCATTTTTCCGTCGAAATTTTTTTTATAAATATATACAAAGTGAGGCACCCAACACCTGAATAACTTGGCTGCTGTTGTTAATAGTTTTTTTTATAGGCGGACGCGTAGAGGGCATATGAAGGTCAACTCCGTTTTTCATAATATACTATTTCATGTACTATCTAATAGGGCATTTTAACCCCTTCTCCTACGTCTCAAAAACATTTTTTGTGATTCTTTATTTCCTAAAAAATGAGAAACTTTATAACTATTGGACGGCTATATGTTCTCCAATAGCTGTACATTAACAAAAACAAAATAGAATTTTATTTCGATTCAAAGGAAATTAATAGATTACATACTTATTAGACTTTCTTCAGAATCTTCATCACGAGTCTGACTCGATATTGTAAGGCAAGGGGTTAAAACGCGTACGGTGAACACGATTCAATGTCATGCAAGGTCATTGAAGATTAACCGCGATGGAAAATATTTTACACAGAATATGTAGCATAAATACGGGTCCCATGGAAATCACAGACAGAGATTTCCCCGGCACAGTTTTCACCGACTCCAGATTTCACCGATAACGAATTTAACCGACAACGCCTTTAACCGACACCGATTTTGACCGACACAGTTTTCACCGACTCCAGATTTGACTGACAACGAATTTAACCGACAAGGCATTTAAGCAACAACGATTTTGACCGACAGGAATTTCCCCGACACTGTTTTCACCGACTCTAGATTTGACTGTCAATGAATTTAACCGACAACGAATTTAACCGACAACGAATTTAACCGACACAATTTTCACCGACTGCGGATTTGACTGACAACAAATTTAACCGCGACGCATTTAGCCGACAACGAATTTAACCGACAACGTCTTTAATCGACAACGAATTTGACCGACAACGAATTTGACCGACAACGAATTTGACCGACAACGATTTTGACTGACAACGATTTCGACCGACACGAATTTGACCGACAACAATTTCAGATTCGTTGGCGGTCAAATTTGTTGTCAATCAAATTCGTTGTCGATCAAATCCGCTGTCAGTTAAAGGCGTTATCGGTTAAAGGCGTTGTCGGTTAAAGGCGTTGTCGGTTAAAGGCGTTGTCGGTTAAAGGCGTTGTCGGTTAAATTCGTCGCGGTGAAATTTTGTCGGTGAAAACTGTGTCGGGGAAATCTGTATCGGTGATTTCCATGGGACTCCATAAATACAGCACAAATGCTTCGCAATTGTTGTTCTTCGCAGATGTTCTGAATTTCTGAATGAAAATTAAAATAAAAATCTACTCACCATTGCGTCATGTAATGAGTGCTAATGATGTAGACAGGCGATGACGTGCGATTACTTTCGGTGCCGTTCAGGCCAATTTCTGTCCCGTTCAGCTCCATCCCACCGAATGAAGATCGCGGTGGCAGCAACTTTACAGTGCCACTGACACCTTCCTCTTAATGTTCGATCATCTCGAGAGCATTCTGTAAACAATGCAACAACTCGCCGTTATAATCGGCCATTATACAGCTAAATATATTCAGCGAAACACTGTTTACGTGAATTGGTCGTGTAACAAGCATTTCGCATAACTAGGTCGTCGAAACACGTTCACCGAATTCTCCCTTGTACCTATAATGTTCTTTACAAGTTAGACAGCGGATGTTATGCATGTATAGTAAACATGGGTAGGTTCAATTTAACGTAAAAACTGATTTAAAAAAATTGAAGAGCTTCAATGTGTCAGTACCAACTTATTAACATTATTAAAGGAACGATGAAATTTCTTTTTGTCTTCAGCCAATTGTAATTGATGCAAACAATTTTTATTGCAAACATAACTTTTGAACCGGTGGATTTCTAACATTAAGACTTGGATTTTCGGTATTTTCTCGGTGAAATCTACAGGATTACGTTAAAAATTTTAAATTCTTCGTTCCCGGAGGTGGAGTTTATCCGAGTTTTAGAATTTCACAGAAAACAAGCGGAGAGTGGTACTGGAATATTTGAAGGAAGTAGTTGCACCGAAAATTATCATATTTTAAGTGTCTGTTTAACTTCGACCGAATATTTAACCATGTTTCCGTATTTATAATTTAATATTACGATATACTATTTCGTTCAAGGGAGTCATTTTTGTCGGCGTTGAAGCGTAAACCGTCCGAACGACTGAATATAAGCAGATTCCAATCCACCGTCCCCGAAATTCTCGATATAAAGTCGTATTAATGACAAACTAAATTGTCCGTATTTTAATCATTGCGCCCAATTAAGAGTAGACAATCAAGAAATGATTTCAAGAACAAACAGCCCTCTGCGTATGTGTGTCAACGTATTGATTGCGCATCGAGCAATTACGAATATTAACGAAATTGGTTTTCCATTAAAATGATGAATAGGAAATTGTTATAAATTACGTATAATCCCGGCGGTGCACGTTAGTCGAATGGAAACTTCTTGTCCGAGAGGTAATACATATTACTAGACAAAATTATGAGAGAAATGAGTAGGCGTAATATAAAACGGTAAGATATTAATAGAATTTAAAAATACTATTATTTTCATTTTTTTCTTTATTTTCTATAAAATCTTCGAATTCATTTTTTAGATAGAAGTTCATACTAATGGATTGTTCTCGACTGAAAAAAAGAACTGTTCACCAGACCGAAAAATAGACGGAAACAATACAAGGGTACCCAAAGATTACCCGGTTTTCGCGAAACAGAACAAAAGAGCGAACGAAACGAATGGAGAGAACGCAGGAATTGTTCCGAGATTTCGAATCTTGTTCAGAGGATGCGTTGCAGTCCGTATCTTTCGGGGGAACATCAAAAAACGTGACCGCTAACTGATTCGATTGTTCGTTTACACATGTTTCGTTCGTTTAGTGTGATCTTCTACGCTCCGAAAACTCAATTGCGACGCTTTTTGCGCAGCTTTTCGGCACAGTTTTTCGTTTTCGTTTTATTTTATTCCTGCTTCCCACAATCAATGCAGCACATTTTTATTTTGCACAATAAGTAGTATTCGGCCATTTTTAGAAGGACGATCGCTTCTCTAATATTCTCGTTTGTACCATTAGACAGCGAATCTTTATGCATTACGTATGCATCATGCATTAATAATTATGCATTAAATTGGTTGAGTGAAATATAAAACAGCTAAGGATGAAAAGGAATTTAAGAATCTTGTAATGTTGTTTTTAATGTAACAAAGTCATTAAGGGATATTATTTTGCATAATTATCATTGATTTTTTACTTACCTTTACATTTACTAATCTACTAATTTGAATTTATTAATTTTACCAGTACACGATCAACTATATGTACGACAGATATTTAATTTACTGTTCACTTCAGTTTAGCGAAGTTATGGATTTATCCAGTATTTGGACGATAAACCGAAAATTCTGTCCCCGACTGTTTTCACCGGAAGATGGCTGACGAATTCTTCTGTGTACGCAGCCAGCATATTGGGATGGACGTGCTGAATAGTTTCCGGTCGAATATCCGCAAGACCGACATTTAATTAAAACGTAGCGAGCGAACATAGCGAGTTGTTAGCATAATAGTTTGTTTGAAAGCTGAGGACACGAGCTATCTGAACCGCGATTGAATCGGCTTCGGGGTCTAAAGCCAGAGACTGATTTCGTTCGCAAACGGAACGCAACTGGACTGACACGAATTTGGGAAATGGACTCGCGTCTATCGAATGCCAGAAAATCTGTTATGGGAAAATCGATTTTAAAACTATTTTTACAATATATAGAAAACCTCAAATATAATTTCGTTGAAATGTTATGCAAAAATTTCATTTTATCTATTGATCCGAAATTTTTACGGTATATATCCCGCATACTACTCTCGCCCTTACCACGATTATATTTTTGTTCAAGCTGTTCAGATGACCTTAACAACATATTTCAAAATCGTTGAAATAATAAATCGCCTCAAATAATTACCCAAAATTTGAAACTGCATTTGTTTCTTTTTTAAGTATATCCCTAGTAGCACAAAATATTATATACACATTCATATAATATTAAAAAGAGATTCAATCTCTTCTTAATATTTAAATATACATACAATATTTATTTTATATTAAGTAACAAATATTTCTTTTTAAATATGTTTATAAATACAAAATGAATCTTTATTTAATACCATGGTTTATTTCTTGGCCATTGAAGAATTCCTGCCAATACTCTGCCAACATAATCTCCCATGCTAAAAATTAGGTACGTGACCACAGGCACAAAGTAGATACCACGGTTTATTAATCTTTATGTAATTTTAAATTTAAAATTTAATTATTTAAAAGAAAAATTTATTGAATGTTATTTTAACAATAGAATTTTAGATCGGAAAAACACCGGATTCACACGAACTTTATATTTTTTAAATATCTAGTTTATATTCTCTGAATATTTAGCTTATATTTTTTGAACATTCAATTTATATTTCTTGTACATATATAAAATATTCAGATCCAATATTTTTCTCATATAAAAAAATGTGGCTTAAAAAATATTTTTCCAATATTTTTATACTACTAGAGATGGATGTACTACCACGAGGAAAAATAAATTGTTTGAATTAGCCCCTTCTGAGTTATTAGCTCCTATTGGATATAAGCGTGGCGTCTCTCCTCCGTTTAACTTCTATATTAGCAATATCTCATTGTCAGAGTTTCAATTACTTTTGAAATCGATGCTCAGAACAAAGAGTTCGGGATCTTCAGAAAATTCCTCATCGTTCCTGAACTTCCATACATCAGCGAGCAATGGACAGGAAAGTTACACCCCTTTCCATGAATTATGGACAGAAGGTGGAAAGTTCCTCCGAAAACATTCCGAATATTTAGGAAGAACTTTCAGACTTGAGTGGCATTCGATCAAACAACAACGCCAACATTTGAGATTATTACATAGAACATCGAAGAACTGTATGAACACGGTAAAGAATTTTAGGGTTTCTGCTTTCATTCCCGAGACGATAATTATGTGAACTTCGATTAATTTCGAAGCATCGATGTCTGCAGAAGGTTAAGGTCATTAACCTTCGCAAGGTAATGTGGGGTCTCAGAGACCCCAGCTTCAGATTTTTGGAAAGAATTGTTCATATGAATAGAATGAAATCTGTTTGTTTACTTTTCATCCTGCGTTATTCTATATTTTTATTATATTATAATTTTTATTATCTTTAATTTATTATTATTTTTATTGTTTTATTATGAAATTCATTTGTCGGGGTCTAAAAGACCCCACCTTACTATTTATGTGTTATTAGAAGACTGCAAATCTTCATGCAGAATAAGAATATTCCACATCGATTGTGGAAAGCAGAAGTTAAATAAAAATTCATTTCATCCCTTAACCCCTTGCCTTACAATATCATGCCTGACACGTGATAAAGATTTTGAACACAATCCGTTAAAAATGTATGTTAATAATTTCCTTTAAACCCAAATACAATTTTATTTTATTATAATTATAATATTATAAACACAATTTTATTTTGGTTTAAAGGAAATTATTAACATACATTTCTATTAAAATATATTATTAAAATATAAAATATTTTATATAAATATTTTCCTTTTTTAGGAAATTGCGATGTACAAAAAAAGTTCTAGTCATTGAAACCGTAAAATAGATCGTGAGACAAGGGGTTAATAGTCTTTTTGCGTTGAAAACAAAACAATACTCTTGGATTGTTAAAAATATTTTTCACTGTTTTATGTTTCATCCGGTTACTTTCTTCCGATATTCATAAAAATCCGCGATCTTGTGATTAGACCTTACCTTGCGAGGGTTAAGTTCCCCGAAATTTCCGACACGTCAGTCCGCGCTCGCTTGCGCCAGAAGAATTGTGTAGATCGGTCCTTTCCGCGTTCCATTTTCATTATCTCTCTTTCATTTCGCATCGTCTGCACAGAGGGAAAGGGAACTGCGACACATGTCACGGAAGCTTGTTTAACCTTACCCCCGAACGACGTCGCGATGATCTACACCACGGGGATGGGAAAAAATCCTGCAGCGAATGTGACATTGGCAACGATAAGACACGTGACCTGTGACTGTGACGTCCGCGACATTTCCGGTGCAACGCTGACGTAGAATCGGACGCGAAATGCAGAAGGGCAAAAAGCCAAGAAACGAGCCGCAAAATTATAACGACGCGAAACGGTGTCGCTGAAAAACAACCCCCGTAAGCCTAACAAAATTGAGTAAATCCAACATCTTTCTTTTCGCGTACAAAAATATTTATTTGAAAAATTTCTCGTTTTTAAAAGTCATTAAACAATCGTACGACACATTGACGATAATTTATTTTGTGATTAAAGTTATTACAACCATTTTTTTATTTTTCCAGTCCCTTTTACCGCTGGATTTAAGCTACCAAGATTTTCCTGGACACGGAGTTAGATAATGTTGCACAACTCCACCATTTTTTAATTATTATATTATTTAAATTGAGTAAATCCAACATGTTTCTTTTCACGTACAAAAATATTTATTTGAAAAATTTCTCGTTTTTAAAAGTCATTAAACAATCGTACGACACATTGACGATAATCTATTTTGTGGTTAAAGTTAGTACAACCATTTTTTATTTTTCCTGTCCCTTTTACCGCTGGATTTAATCTACCAAGATTTTCCTGGACATGGAGTTAGATAATGTTGCACAACTCCACCATTTTATAATTATTATATTATTTAAATTGAGTAAATCCAACATGTTTCTTTTCGCGTACAAAAATATTTATTTGAAAAATTTCTCGTTTTTAAAAGTCATTAAACAATCGTACGACACATTGACGATAATCTATTTTGTGGTTAAAGTTAGTACAACCATTTTTTATTTTTCCTGTCCCTTTTACCGCTGGATTTAATCTACCAAGATTTTCCTGGACACGGAATTGAATAATGTTGCACATCTCCACCATTTTATAATTTTATCTAACCGAAAAAAAGCTAAAATGTTGATTTATGTTCCCTGAAAAAAATCTTTTCATTTACAGCATCCGTGTATGCGAAAAATCTAAATATTTTAGTTAAAAC
>JAQQRZ010000210.1:0-11291 GCA_028455615.1 Lasioglossum zephyrum
AATGGAAGTTACCCTGTAACTACCCTCACGGGCAAGCTAGAGGGTTGAAATTTCGGCGAGATGGGTTTTTCTTGGTCAGCTTTCGAATGGTTCCATAGTTGTTGAAAAAATGTGTAAGGGCAGTTTTGATCATCTTTATCGGCTAGGCCCTTTGTACAATTCAATAAGATTGCATTATCGTCGGCGAGACAAACAAAATTGTGAATCATTCTCATACTTTTCTAATCTCAGTATTTGAAAAAGCATTCTATATAAAAGGCAAACTGAAAACATAAGAAATAAATAAAAAATTAAAGAATAAAACGGAAGAAGAATTGAGAAAGACAAAGTTTATATTGCAAATGCAATTGTGAAATATTGTAAAATAGCTTCAAACTAAAGATATGTGATTATGTGGTATGACTACCCTAGTAGCACAAAATATTGTATACACATTCATATAATATTAAAAAGAGATTCAATCTCTTCTTAATATTTAAATATACATACAATATTTATTTTATATTAAGTGACAAATATTTCTTTTTAAATATGCAGGAAATACCTATTTTATGTTACGAGAGAAATATTTTTTTCTAAATATTATATGGATCTTTATTTCATATTAGAAGTAGAATATTTTTTTCCTAATATACAAATAATATTTATTTCATATTATGAAAAATATATATTTTTTCTCATTATAAAACAAATCTTTATTTAATATTAGAAATAGAATATTTCTTTTTAAATATGCAGGAAATATCTATTTCATGTTACGAGAAAAATACTTTTTTCTAAATAGAAAATGAATCTTTATTTAATATCAGAAATAGAATATTTTTTCTAATGTACAGATAATATTTATTTCATATTATGAAAAAAATATTGTCTTCTTATTATAAAACAAATCTTTATGTAATATCAGAAATTATATAAAATTATATAATGTAATATAAAAATTTCTTAATTATAATAAGGTCCTTTCGAAGATAAAATGGAATATTGCTTTAAGCAGTGCACAGAAAGTAATTGATATTCAGTTGCTAATTTTTGTTATAACTTTTTCTTAAATTTGAAAATTTTATTGAATGTTATTTAAATATTGAATTTATATTTTTCAAATATTGGATTCACATTTACTTTATATTTTTAAAATATCTAGTTTATATTCTCTGAATATTTAGTTTATATTTTTTAAACATTCAATATATATTTCTTGTACATGTATACAATATTCAGATCCAATATTTTCCTCATATGAAAAAATGTGGCTTAAAAACTATTTTTCCAATATTTGAAAAAAATATTTATCTAATATTTTTGTGCTACTAGGTTACGGTGTTAAAATTAACAAAACGTTTGTTCATTTAAAATGTAATGGATAGATAAGTTATTTGTTACTGTGCTCGGGATTTATTTAAATTAATGTGTATATACGCAGTTTGTTTTTACTTATGTTGCGAATTCATTGGTAAGTTAAGATTCTTCTAGGAAAATATTTTACGGATAACGGTAATGGGTAGTAGTGACTTGAAACCCCCACCAGCGCAGCCCCCAACCATTCAACCCCGGCCCGTGAAGGGTAGAGGGGAGCCTAAACGGTCGCACCATTGGCTAATTGACCTGTAACAATTACCTGGCGGCCCGTCCCTCAGAATTTCGCTAGGGGTGCCTTTCCGAATTTTCTTTGGATCACTTCGACTTTGCTCGCCACAAGTGTCACTACCTGCATCAAGCTTTTGAGTTTCGGACTGTCTCTGTTCTCGTGCGCATTTAACAAGTTGCTTTCGGTCACCTCGACTCTACCTTGCCACAAGTGTCACTACGCATATCAAGCCTAGAAGTGTCGGAGTGTCAATTCTCCTGCTTATCGAAGAAGCTGCTATACTGATATTCATAATGACGCTGTCTAACGAGTGCGCCAACAAGAGTGCTAATAACTTAAGCGAGGTAAATATTAACAATCTTTTACGGTAGTGAAGTTTTGATATTTTTCTTTGCTGTACATAATTTCCTTCGGGTTCCGCTAATTCACAATTTTTATAGATTAACTTTATTGGTATACTTTTCAAAGTGAACGTGCTGCGAGAAATATTATTTTCTAAATAAATTCGAATTTTGAAGAATAAAGATTTCGCAAGAGTTGAACATTTCATGTAGAAACAGAAAGCATTGAAAGAGTATTTTGTAAAGACACATAAAATCCACAGTACATTAGTATATAAATTCAGGAAATTGTTTCTTTTGATTCTGTTTCGCAGAAACTTTAAATATTACATGCCTAATCAATTTGTTTACGTTATGTTACAGAAGGAAAAGCTGAGTGACGAAGAGTTGCTTGAAATGAAGGAGCGCGTCGCGGTGCGTTACCTGATAAAGAAAACCAAGAGGTTCGATTATTCGAAAAATCCTCCTCCGCCACAAAGTATAGTCGCTGCGCCGAAGAAATCTGTGCACGAATGCCTATATTATTTGGGCCTGATACCGTCGCTGCCAGATGCATTCGGGCAAAAGAAGGAAGACAAGGACGCGCACCTATTCCAAAAGCCGTCAGTTTACGAGTGCAACATCTGCCTGAAGTTCTTCTTGCACAAGAGACCATATAGGAAACACATGATCTATCACATGAAGCAAGCTTACCGATGCATATTTTGCAGTCAAGGATTTACATCGATGTTACCGAAAAAGAAGCACGAATATTTCTGTCGACGCGTGACTCGTAAATGTTCTTCGTAAAAAAGTAAAAAAGTTCTTCGAAACGTAATTGTTTAACGCTAAGGAGAGAATGTTGTATTGACTGGATTGCATGAGAAATTATGCTTGCAGGAATGTATGAAAATTGTATAACTCGCGAGATATTTTAAGACTATACAGCAATTGTAGGAATAACTAAAGTATGTTTCGTATGTTTATTTGTACACATAAATTTTAAGAGACTAACACGCAAACAAACTACTTTGTAATTCTACCCGATATGTACAAGAATGATTGAACTGTATTATTCTACATAGATTATTATTATTAGACTTGACAAGTAAATAAACTACTTTGTGATTTTACCAAATGCGTATAAGAATGATTAATTGAATGTGTTACATGGATTATTATATTAATCAGTATTCTATATTCAGAGACTTGACGGGTGAATAAACAAATGATTCTACCAGTATACATGCATCTTTATTTCATTGCGTTGTACACCATCCAACTTGTTCCCCTCCGAAATCCGCAAGATACCTATCATTAGTCAAACCTCTCCACACTACCACGTACTATCATAGAGTTAATAGGGCAAAGGGTTGAATTTTGGATAAACATTAAAAGCTTTCGATAATAATGAGATAAAGCTATGATATTCTTCTAAATTATAGTTAAAATATTACAGAATAAAGGGAAAAAATAGATGGAATTATAGATATTAGCGTTTTTATTCTTAGAAAATCTGTGCCGAACTTGCAGTGTTACAAGAAAATTGAGACACGTGGATGTTGTTGTTATGCTGATTTATCTATTACCTCAGGATTTTGAAGAAAATTGACTAGATAATTTTTTCGTTGTGAAATGATTATAATGTTTCTAATTTTCCCGTATTCTGCTAGATTTCAGTTTTAATTTAAAAGAAAAATCCTCGTTCTATTTCATTTCCATCGGGAGGTCTTTAATGTTGACGTGGCATAGAGGCACGGAAAAAGGGACCGATTTTTATGGCAACAATAAAGTCGGAGAGTGGGAGAAGTACGTATGTTCCGAGCGGGGTGAAGTCACATGGATCGCGAGCTACCTGTTGGAACTACCTGTTGCATACTCAGGTCATATAACCTCAAGGACAGGGAAAATACATGAAATTATGGGTACGAGCGTTTTCATTCTTAGAAAATCTGTGCCGAGCTTGCAGTGTTACAAGAAAATTGAGACACGTGGATGTTGTTGTCATGCTGATTTATCTATTACCTCAGGATTTTGAAGATAATTGACTAGATAATTTTTTCTGATTTTTTCTGATACATTTCAGCTTTAATTTAAAAGAAAAATCCTCGCTCTATTTCATTTCCATCGAGAGGTCTTTAATATTGACGTGGCATAGCGGCACGAAAAAAGGGACGTAATTTTCTGGCAACAATAAAGTCGGAGAGTGGGGGAGGTACCGTAACAGGGGTAGTACGTATGTACTAAGCGAGGTGAAGTCACATGGATCGCGAGCTACCTGTTCAAACTATCTGTTGGATACTAAGGTCATAAAACCTCAAGGACTGGGAATTTGTATAGGATGTTTACAGGAAAGCCTAAAAACCAGTGAAACAAGGAAAACTAGGACAAATGCCGTCATAAAATAATTCCTAATCCCGTGCACTGTCTGTATGGTCAACGAGCATAGCTTACATATTTTTGGAACTTGTAACGTCACAAAATACTTCATCTGTGCTTCAAAGAAAATTATTTCAGCCGTGTCTATAAGCTTTTCTCTACAGTGTCTGAAAGAAACGAGTCGGGCCTTGGACTTTATCAGTTATTTTCAGTTTGCTTTTCGTTTCGAATGACTCAACGTGATTCATGGGATTCACGACGCTCGTGGGATACAATGGGAGAAACTATTCTATCTATTAATAATAACGAAATCTATTATAATGAGTATTTTATTCAGTACTAACGTAGATTACATTGTATTTAAACACGTACAAACATCAATTAATGTATTATACTCTTTACTTTACGTTGTACTGAGATAAATGAATGAAGAATTTATTTGATCAACATGTTAAGTGACATTTTTAAACAGAATGAAGATTCTCTAAAATTCACTAAATTGTTGTTAAACATGTCCACATCCACTATAAGCTCTCCAAGAATTCGTACTATAATAAGTACATAGCGGATCTTTATGCAAAAAATCGAAGTGTTATACTTGAACTCCAAGAAACTGGAGTGACAAACAGTTGTGTGTTATTGTATTAAACGCATAAAGTCCGCAGTCTAATAATGATTATGTATAATAATAAGTAAATAGGTATTCTTAAATAGGTGTTTTTACAAAAATTATTTACGATTGTAAACTGTGTCGCATCGGTTTCAGTTATTGTAATAACATGTCTATCTAAAAATATTGTTAGTAGCTTACGTACATAGATTAGGCTGTGAACAGGAATTTGTTACATTAACAGTTTCGGAATAAGTTATTTGCGATTGTAAACTGTCGCGTCGGTTATCGGTTATCACAATCAAAACTCCATCTAAAAATATTATTAGTAGCTTACGTATATAGATTTGACTATCAACAGGAACTTGTTATATCACAGTTTCGTAATAAATTATTTGTATTTATAAACTGTCGCATCGGTTATTGGTTATCACAATCAAAACTCTATCTAAAAATATTGTTACTATCTTATGTATATAGATTCGACTATCAACAGGAACTTGTTACATCACAGTCTCGTAATAAATGATTTGTATTTGTAAACTATCGTATCGGTTATCCTAATAAAGAATCTATGTAAAATATATGTAGAAAAAGTATTCACGCTTCCACATTCTCACAGCCTAAAATTCGTAACCACCCTATAGAATGTTAACCGACAATTTTGTTCGTGTATTTGTTCGTGTATCGATTACAGTAATTAATTTCTACAATGGCCACATTCTGGCAGAGGTGCGATCTTTAAAATAAACCGATAAAATGGCGCGAGGCCCCTCCCAATAATTGCAGAATTCCAATTATGCACAGTCAATTTAAAAAAAAGACTTCTCTCATCCTTTCTCTTCTCCCAAACCACACAAAACAACGGTTTACGAGAAACATTAATAAAGCCAAACGTGTTTTCACCATGAAACTATTCGCATTTGAAAAATAATTTGCTCTTAAATTTTACGATTAAATAATATTTCTGTGATAAATTCAAAAACTAAATAAATCGTTAAATATAAAATCTATAAAATTTTGACTTTACTCGAGCGAGCTTCAAAAAATATCATGTAATAATCTTTTGCTTGTAAAAACAGAATAATTGTATAATATCACACTAAATGTTTCACATCTATAAAAGCATTTCCCAACAAGTTCGTATAATCAAATATGAAAATTCGCGATCAACATTGAATGTAATCTATATTCGCCTTTATCATGCTTCTGTTAATCCTGTTCTTTTGTAAAACTTGCAACTCACATACTTCAACGTTATTCTCAATATGAATGTATGCACTCAATCAATTGTCTTTCAAATCGTGTTGAAAAATCGTGCAATCTCAATGCGGTACACTCTCGTTTTCAGGATTGCAAGGCTGGAAACGAGAATCTGCTTCCCTTGAAGATTTACGCTTGGATCAGTACGTGTGGATGTTTAGCGTAAACGTGAAAGTACTCGTAGTGTCTTCTCAGCATATGGATGTTATACGACTTTCTTTTGCAGTATTGACACTGCAGTTGCAGTTTCGCGTGATGAACCTGATGCCTGCGTAGCGCTGATCGACTGTAGAATCGTTTACAGCAATACATGCACGTGTAGATTTTTGGCACTGCGAACACACCCTCCGTTTCCTTCCGATCGTTGTTCGGTTGATTGTTTACAGGGACAGATTGGTCTTTCGTTATTGTGTCCTGCTGTGCAACACTGGGTTGTTGGTCGTCGAAAATTTGGCTCATCGTCTCTCTGATAAGCTCGTCGAGACTGCTCATGTCCATGTGAGACAATGTAGACATATCGTCGAACAACGACAACAGCTGTAACATTTGATGTTTCACGGTTCAAAGTCGGGCTAAGTTGACTCAAAATCTACCTAATCTCGATTTTATTGACAGCGGCATTTTCTACGTGTAGTGAACTCTTAATTTGACGTGTTACCCCACCTTAACTACCCCCCTTTACCGCATTAATTCAGAAAAATTATCTTCACTGCAAATTGGTTTTTAAAATGAAATTTTTTGTATTGAAAACTGTTAAAGGTTAAATGCTCAGTTAATGAAAGCACAAATTCGTGGCTTGAGAAGAAATGCCGGTTCAGAGGCATTTCTAAATATCTCATTATGAAAATTTGTATACGCAAAAATTTCCGTTGCATGAGCAAGAAAATTAATAAATTAGTAGTTCACTCGCGTAGAAACATTTGAAAAAAATTCTATATTCGTCGGTCAAGTGAAAATATTTTTAACACTATAAAATTATAAAATAACTATAAAATAACTAACACTTTTTAACAACACTATAAAATTGATATAAAATCGTACATACCTCGAAATCAAGTTCGTCCGACATGATGACGTTCAGGAGTAGAACAGGAACCAGATATTCAAATAATTAATTGGTAATTATTGTTAATCACTTGATAGTTCGCAACCGAAAGACTTTGCGCGCACTCTTGAGTATCGACAGGTTCCCTCCTTCACAACAGGCAATGAGAAAATGACACGTCTTGACTTTAGAAATGTTCAATTGCCGTTTAGGGCTTTGCTGTAAACCGACCCTTGTTTTCGGTGGTGGGAGCACCTGATTATACCTGACCAAGTGGGGGTAGGTACCAGTGGCAGCGCCCCACTACGCTTTTCGCAGAAGACATTGTCCCGGGGACGTTTCACAAATCTTAGTTAATGGTATTAAACCGACAAATGTAACTAATTATAAACCTAGGAGTTAAGTAATGATAGATGCAAATTTCGAAAGATTCTGAGAAATTTAGAAAGATTCTAAGAAATCTAATTCGAAATTGGAACTAGATAAGAATAAAGACGGATACGCGCGCGCGGAAATGATGAATCTACCGAGATTACTTATTTTGAAAAATTCTGAAAAATTCAAACTTGCCCATTTTAAATTGGTTTTTAGAAGATAGAAAGCGGATATTTATGCAAAATAAACAATGATCGCTTCGATCGCAGGACAAAGCAATCAAATAAAAATTCTATTCTCTTAATTCTCCTATTAATAATATTAAACATTTTTTACTACATTTTTTACATGTCCATTACTTAAAATAAAATAAAATTCGCAGTCTATTCAGAGGGTTCCAGAGGCCACTGATTTCGTTAGAATCACTAGAATCCACCTATCCATTGTATCTCGATAGATTTTGAAGTTTTATGAATGCGATCGCACAGCGATTCGAAATTGAGAAAAGTTAGGAGCGCATGTATCGAGAGGGTGCGATCGGACGTCGCAGAATGAGCAGATAACCGAGCAAAATCAAGCGGGACCGAACATTGGCGACGATCGTTTCTTCCCGACTCGGACATCTGCATGTTATGCTCGTATATTAGCCAACATTTTAAATCTGCCGCGCATCCTATTACGGTGTTGACAGATTTGCGCCGAGCCGTCCTGCCGACACGAGCTTCCTGCGGCGGAAGGTGCATCGATTGCTACGAAAAACGAAAAAATCGCTGAAAACACCGGCTATCAACTTTTCCTCGCACTCGTTCGTCTTTTATCAACATTCTGACATCGGAGAACGGCGTGCGTGATTAATGAGGCTATTCTCGAAAACGGACGCACCTGAATTCTGCGTCGTACACACAGAATCAACCACGAAACATCACTTTCGCATCCTTTAATTTTCCGTCGAAAATTTCTCTTTGGATTCCCTAGAAAATTCATTTTTCTTCGATCGAAATGCGAAAATGTTCATAAGGAATAAATTTTTCTTTGAACGTGCATACACAAATTTTTAATACATACATATTATAGTGTATCATAGTGTATTCCAGTATATTGCAGTATGAACTAATATATTCTACAATATTGAAGTATATTATACTGTTTTCCAGTATATTCTAGTATTTTTCAGAATAATCTATTGTATTCTAGTGTGTTCTAGGAAATTCTGATATATTCAAGTACATTCTTGTATATTCTAATAATACAGTATTCTTGTACATTAATGTCTATTCTTGTACATTTGAATGTCCAAAAACGTAATGTACATTGACAAATAAGTCCGTCCATTCGTACCATTGAAAATGAGGTAGCGAACAATTTCTATTAACACTTACCATAAACGCATAAAAATCTGCAGTCTGCTTTCACTGCACCTAACATTGTCATTCAAAACGAAATTAAAAATTGCATCTCTGGTTAGGCGAGAGCGCATCAGGTCGCGCAGAATCAATTTACACGAATTACAGGTAAACGATGGCGACAGATACGATGTCGGGCGGAGGATTATTTTGTTCTTGGCAGACGTGGACGCGAAATAGTTAATTAAGATTACCTGTTAATTAACTTGAGCACCGCGCGCCCGGGTTTTTCTCGGGGCGGCGCTATTTTTCCCGATCGCTGGAAGTCTCAATAAATTTACTGCGTTATCTGGTATCTCTAATTCGAACCGAACGCAGCTGAATTAATTACACGGGCGGAGCAACACGCCGAGCAAAACGAAACGCAAGCGCTCGCGCGCGCAACCAATAAATAAGATGACGCGTGGTGCAGCGCGATGCAAGGCGCGTTGCACAGACGCGAGCTCGCATATACTTCAACGGTGATTTGAGAGCCACGGAGACTATGATGCACCGAGATGAACGCTCCATTTGTAAGCGGAATGTTATTGCGATCGGAACGGTATACTGGTATTAAACGGTGATATACAATTATTACCGCGCATCGGTAATTAGCGATCTGATGGAAGCCAGCTACCCACGTCGCGAGACGCGATGGAAATACGAGCGCAACCCCGTGTACATCATGAGCTACGTGGGTGGGTTGATGAAATGCCATTTTCATTCATTTCGCGTCTGCAACGCCTCTGTTTGCACAAAAATGTTTAACCTGTCTTCCACACGAAATCGAAATAAATTGATTAATAGACAAAGGATTTTATGCATTTGCAACGAAAATGAGAAGATGTGATTTAAAACAGCAACGTTAGTAGAATTTTAAAATGCTGTTATATTATTTTCAACCTGTTGAGTATATTGAGAAAGAATATAAATTTGTGTGTCACTCCAGCTTGTCAAATAATGTCAAAACTAGAAAGGTCATCATGGTGGATACTACTCTTTCAATTCCATTCGAAGTTCTAATATTGAAATAACTTCTTAAAAATTATTCGCCGGTTCGAATAAAGTAGAAAGTTCATGAGGATGGATGCTACTTTAACTTCGTTAATTTCATTCGAATTTCAAATAATGAAATAATCTTGAAAAATGTATTTACGCCTATTCAGATTAACTAACGTACGAGTTTTTCAAATCGCATGTGGCCGAACAAGACATTATGTTCTCTTGACGATTATATTTAAAATAATTCACTTCAATCGTGTCCAAGCCTGGTTATTAGTACTTCAGCTGCTGTTTTATATTATAAATTCGTTAGTTCAGTTCGAACACTTGGGTCCGATTAATTATTTGTTCCCACCATGCCGTGAATAAACAGCGTCGCTAAAGCGAGAACAATCAGGAATCAATATTAAGAAGAAACGTCAGGTTCCCTTCCGGCAGGTCTGCCGGGTTGTCGACCTGCAATGATTTACTCCGATCGATGATCTGATATGCAAATTATATTCACGTGGTAGGGGGATCGGTTACCTCCACCGCAACCGACTTAAGCGGACTCCACAAGGAATATTTAAACTGGCTTGTATCGGTTAATGTATACATACTGCGGTCATTGTACAATACCACGTACGTGTCCCATTAAAGCTACTGAAAACGGAAAGCAATATTATATCGTATCGACTCCTGTCAACTCCGTATCTCTCTGTTTGCTTGTTAATTATCCTTGTACATATATCACCAGCACTGAAGCATTTTGATCTAAGATTCAGCTTCTCGAGGAAAATATTAGGTCCTTCGGAGAGTCGTTTCGATTTCTCAAGGGAAAATGAAAGCCAATTTTTTACCATTTAGAATAAGTTTGATGAAATTTTGTTGGATGATCTCTTGCGATCATTTTACTAGTATTTTATTAACAAAAATTCCGTTGTACGAGTTACTTAAAGTACGGTAAAGTTGTATCTACACTACAGATGTTTATGCATTTTCCAATATCTGTAGACAAATTTTAACCCCCATCCGTCCTTCATTTCACGAACTGAATCTCTCTGGGTGTCAAATTAATACAGTGATAAAGAAAATCGATAAAATAACAAGTGAAACAGTTACTTTTCGATGTTTTTTTTTTCATTCAAATTGATGAATTAACATTTACATCATAGGTTGATGCGGTTATACACCCCGTGGCACAATGTTTCCGATCGGAGGCATTGAAACGGATTTTAGGGAAAACATTCACAATTTAAAAGTATAAAATATATTACTTTACGGAGTTAAAACTAGTGGGAAATGAAAAGAGGCTTATTAACGAATGAAAAACAACAAAATAACATAA
>JAQQRZ010000211.1:0-11279 GCA_028455615.1 Lasioglossum zephyrum
TCGATATCTCGAATTGATCGAGCTCGAATAGTCTTCCTCTAGCATCAGCTGGAGACTCTTTGCGCAAATAAAAATTGGTTGTTTTTACTTTTTCACGGAGCGTTTCATTCATGTCGAAAGCAAGATTGATCACGTTCATTTCAACGTAGAAATTTGTTAATCGCTGTGCCGCAGCGTTGGGTTCAAGAACACGACATCAATTTTCACTTTCGTGACATAAAAACTTTCACTGATGGGAGAAAGAAACATTACCGAAGCGAATTCTCGCAGGTGCGAATGTCGGGGAATGGTGGGGGCGATTCTTCTCGAAGAAATCGCCCTTCTATTTCTTTGTTGGAGGAAACGTTAAGCTACGTACACACTGAGCAACTTTTTTTGTCGTCTCTTGTTGCCGAATAAAAGAAGAAAAAGAGCGCGACGGAAAGTTGGTCGGCATTGCTTCGGTGTGGACACAGCTTCACCGATTAGATCGGAGGATTCTGTTTTGTTTTCCTGTTTCGTTATTCGACGGAGCGTATTTTCTAAAAGGTGGCGATTCGTACGGCGTCGTTGTTCCCGTACGAGACACTTGTGCAAAATTACATCGATGAGGACTCTCTCGCAGGAAGTTCGAGCACGATAGGGAAGGAACAGGCAGAAGAAATCGCAGCTCCCCGTGCCGTGTTACACAACCGCAGTGAAAATGTACGTGAACAGTGTTCTAACTTACGAGATTGGATCACGACTCGATTCGAGTTTAGCAATACCAGCAGTTTTTGAGAATCTTCGCGGGTTAGCGAAGCACCGTGGACTCCGTGAGATAGACACCCGCATTCGACGTATCTTGAAACTCGCGAGTCTACCTTGAACTGGAAGTCTAAACGAGAACCCGTTATCGCTCTGGAACTCGAAGTCAATATCCTTTACGTAATGACATTGAAAGTGAGAATGTTAGGATAATCGACGATCAAATTGATTGCAACATTGACTCTCTATTCGATCTACATACGCGATCTAAATAGAACATTTGTTTTCTACGATTGTAGTCATCTGAAATATTTACAGATCAATTTTACATTGTTACTGTACATTAAATAATTAGTTTATCGATCGTAATTTATCTTTCGGATATTATGAATTTTATTCTCGGCGCCAGGTTCGATGTTTATGCAGAATAATAATTATGTGCATTGCAATAGACAGAAGCCAAGTCAGAATTTATATCTTCCTTTAATATAATTTTAGTAAGTTGAAAATAATACATACATCAATGTAGATGAATTCTCTTATTTTCACTATTTTAAATTGTAGTAACAATATCGTAACATAAATAATAGGATTTTAATTCTGAACAAGCAGCCAATTGCAGTAAGAAAATATAGAACTGAATGTACAATAATTGTGTACTTTTTTATGAATTAAAAAATATATTGTGGATTTACTTTACCAGCCAACATAATTTCTAAATAACGAGTTAGCATTAAGATTATTTTATGAATATCAAATGAATTTTGTTTTCAATCATTTTATGAATCCTTTGAAATATTTTGTATTAAAAAAAGCGATTTGTGTAACGCATCATAAAGATTATTCACGTGTTCGTGGCAAATGATGATCAGCCGATTATCGTAATTGTTAAAACGCTTGAAATAAAGAGATTCCAGAGAATTTCTATAAAGAAAGTCATCTGCAGTCGGGGTAAAAGTTTTTGTGGCGCGCAAACAGATTTTACGAGTTGTTAAGTTACGTCCTCCCCGGAACCAAGATTCTACCGTATTCTTGATAAGTAGACTCTGAATCTTTATGCGTTTGTAGCTTATAAAACTTCCCAAAAAACAATGAGACTGAAGCTTTAGTAGATCCTCGCGAAGTTCGTCTCAATCTGCCTGAACACTGGAGGAAGAAGTTCCGTTTTATTTCTGCCCCCTATATTTGCATGCTCCACATACTATTTTTCTCTCAATACAGATTCTAAGACTGCAATTATCATTGATATTACAAAATATTTACAATATCGATTACTTAATATAATAGTATTTTAAAAATCAAGGATTTACAGTTCTTTCGAGCAACACTATGTGACAAAACTTTCTTTTATATTCATATATGTATTTCATGAAACCTACTTTTCAATAGTAAATCGTTTTACTCTTTCATTTTGCACGAAATTTTCATAATGAAAAATATACTTTGCTCTTGAATCCTTAACTGGTGAATGATCCGGGACACACGCAGAGCCGTTTAGACGCAAAGTAGGATTTCTATCGCACGAAGGATTCGATAAGAAATGGAGCATAAAATTGGATGCATAATTTTTCAACATCATATATTACATATGCATCTCTATGAAAAGAATTGGGATGAAAGCAAAATAAAACAAGCTGAAACTGGGATCTTGCGCGCTCGTGGTCCTCATTGGGAAACGGTGACCTAAATAGATAGCTTGCATCCACATTTGGGTCGAAGTGACCCGTCGTGCTACTAAATAGCAACTAAACAGTACAATTGGAATATCTTGTGGGCTTAGAAGTCGCGTTGCATCGGCAACGAGTGGAAATCCGCGCCGCTGAAGATGGAGTCTCCCATCATCGGGATTCTGTTGATCCGGTAACGAATTTTTCGAAGCATCTCAAGCGTACGTCGGAGCGGTAACAAGACCGTTTATAATGCTCGCGTGTCCCGTCAGGTTGATACTGGAATCGTTACTGCCGTAGGAAACTGTTATCGTGCCATAACCGCTGGTACAATGGCGGTCAGGGCACTCGAGCGAAAACATCCGCTCCCCGTAGCATCATCTTACCCTAGAGGCTGCTCTGTTAATCCACGCGGGGCTTGCCGGCCACGCGAACATTTGAATAACATTTTACGGACGCACATTGTAACGGGTCTGTGTTGCGCTAAAAGAAAAGAAAAACACAACGGTCAGGCCAGGCCCACGCGAATAAGGAAATCGTTCTGGAACACTGCGCCGGTTTGCGAGGCCAGTAGCGAACACATGTTGATAATAATCGCGAGCAACACCGTGCTCGTCCACCCGAGTTACGACGGTGCAGTCGTCGTTATTTATTCCGACTCCTTTGACCGTGGACGGACGAAATATTAATTATTTACCGGCCCCGAGACGACCGAGACTTTCTTCTGAATCATTCACCGTGCTGGCGCCTGCGGTCTCGGACGATTTAACACCTTCCGCGACACGAGTCCCGAGACACGAGGCATTTTCTATATCGATCATTGCTAGCTAGGTACTTGGCGGTTAACCCTCCAATTAATTCTGTTGAACAGGAATCGTCTGACGCATGCGGTCCTGATCGACCAATATGTACTACTTCGCGAACGAAACTACTAGCGAACGCTAGGACACAATTTTCTCGAAAACGAAGCCTTCTCAACCGAGAAAATGTTATCCCAACAAAAACATCGTGTAAACAGGAGCCAAGTTCTCTAAAGGCCGTGAAAAGTTATGAGATCAAACAAAATATGGTCAAGTTCGTTAGCTTAGAAATACCTCTTGCGATACGGAAAAAAAAGCGTTTGTAAAAATTAGTTTAAAAGAACGCTATTTAGTTTTTAAAGAGTTACATGGAGGGTTACAAGTTTGAATAATTTAGCTAAATTAAAATTAAATTTAATAATAATTAAATATGAATTATATTATTAAATATAATTAATTATATTATTATTGTTATCATAAAATAATTATAATAATATATAATTATATTAGTATTTTATATATAATAATATATAATAATTAATTATGTGAATAATGTAGCTAAATTATATTACTAAATTCGCGTCAAGCTATCGGCGGTTTCGATTTCAACAACAAACGAAATAATTAGTAAAGGAATCGTCGGAGCTTGAGCGAATGTGTGCGAACTTGCCGAGTCTCGTCGAGAGGCAGCGCGTATCTTCGATTCAATTCCAAGCTCCGTTTCATCGGTGCAATTAAACATTCTCGGAGCAGCGCGATGAGAGGGATCGATACGCGAGGAACGATCGGAATGAGCAACACTCGCGTGTATCGGCGCGATTAACTTTTTCCCGGTGTTTATCGGCCAACGATGTCGAGAGGGAGAGGATTAATAAGCAATTACATCGTTTCGATTGCGACACGCATACGAATGTGTTGAATGCGGGTATCCGGTGCCCAGATGATTCTTACCGTTCGGTTCGTACGTGACGCCGCACAGTGGACTATCTACGATCTAGCTATTTTAGCTGGACAAAATTCAATCTTAATAATGATCGAGGTGTATGAAATCACACTAAAATTCGAAAGTAGATTGTCCATTTAGCCAGGAAATATAAAAGTTGTTCTAAAGTGGTCCTGTATTAAGTCTTTCAAATTATCTTTATCTTGTTGTACCGTGAATTCTCTTTTTCTCGTTGTACCTATTTTAACAATGCTACTTCAAAAATATGTATTGTTATCTTCCTCAATCGAAGATACATATGCAAATTTCTTTTGTCCACATTATGTTTCATTAACCTTGTAAACCACTGTAATAGTTAACACGTAATTTTATCTCTATTAAGAACTTCAAGTAAACTTTTTTTCTTTTTTGTATGATACTTCAAAAATATATATTGTTATCTTCCACTATCGAAGATACATTTGCAAATTTCTTTTGTCCACATTATGCTTCATTAACCTTGTAAACCACCGTAATATATAGTTAACACGTAATTTTATCTCTATTACGAATTCAACTAGACTTGTTTTCTTTTTTTGTTTATTTATTTAACGTCGCTTTTAACTCTTTGCTAATGTTATTTCGCGGCGGGTTCAACTAGACTTTCAACACATTGTACCGCTTTATACACTGTTCATTTTTATCTCAATTGCGAACTAGAATTCCAGTTCGGTCAATCGACAGAAAAATTAACAGTGTCGTATAGCTTATGATTTCAAAGAGCATTCTTGACATATTATGAGATCCATTGTTTTTTCCTTGCTTTGTCACGGCTGTCACGGACGGCTACCGCACAGTTTAATAAAAAATTATGGTACATATTTTTATACCTAACGTCAAAACGAATTCAATGCCTTATTTTACTGTGGCTTTAAATCTGAAAATAATGCTGCAGTAGTTTTCACCAGGGCTGTAACTGCCCTTCGAAGCTCCGATTCCTGAAAATTCGAAGGCGATGAGAATCAAAGTTTCGAATTTCGTACCTCCGTTGTAAATTATTAGAAGATTGAAAAAAACCGGTGAAGAGTTTACCTATCTGAATTCGGATTCGAACTTGTTCCTATGCACGAAGGGTTTTACCGGCTTTACGACGCGACGGAAAATGGGTAATATAATATAATATAATTAAATAATATAATTCTTTATTCTAGATTGTTTATGGAATAAATGTATTTATATTATGTACACTAAACTAATCTAGGAGATTGTGCTTCTTGAGGGTTCTGGGGTAAGTGGCACGCAGTTCTCTTTTATACGGGACATCCTTTGCATGAGAAAAATCGAGAAAATTTATACGTTTCGAAGACTTTGAAATTTCGAGCACTTGGAAGATTTCGAAGTTCCCTTCGTTCCTTCAAATCCTTCGAAGTCTTCGGAGCTTCGGAAAAGTTGCAGCCCTAGTTTTCACCAGCTAGATTGGCATTTTCATCCGCTATGCCCCGGTGCGAGCGGCAAGAATCATTCGAGCCTGTTATGGAAGGGAATAATTGTTGCCGCGGTTAGGCGAACAGACACGAAATATCCGAACACGTTGTACAACGAGGCCGTTGTTGACCTCACGTCTGACGATGCGGCGTGTACGTCAATCGTGTGTGCACGCGACCGTCGTTACATACGTGATCATCGGTACGTGTCCTTAACGTTCGGTGCCATTGGCCGGCTCATTGAAAGAGAAACGTTTCTCATGACGCGTGCCAACAATCTCATTGTTCTTATCGAGAGGGACCCGATGCTTTCACACGCGGATAGTGCCTTGGGAAGCCGAACGGATTCTTTGTGCTCGGATTCGCGATGCAAATCGTTCGCAATTGGAATCTTAATGCGACCGGATACCTAACACGCCGCTCGGGACTAGGTCAATCCTCCTCGGCCCACCGACAGCCTTATTATCTTCACGAACAGATTGTCTAATTTCTGTTATTCGATACCCATGCTGCCGCTCTTCGTTATACGGGACCCCGATCGAACAATCATTTTTAACGGAGCACTGGGAACGACGCATTTCTATGTCTTTTACAAAGAAAAACTTCAACACTTTTTACAGAACAATTTCTTCGATTCATTTATAGATATTTCCGTGAGAGAGTTCACCCTTTATTAGGAAGATTAATATTCTATATTATTTATAGAATAAATGAATTTAAACCTTCCACACGCGGAGCTATTTTCTTCTGACCCAGAATATTTCCATTCTCTATGATTTTTTGGTAGATATAAAATTGATATATAATACCTCGTACAATACTTGAATGTTTAGTAATTGGTTATATATCGATGGATCTGATAATGGAAACAATATTTTAAATAATAGCAGAGCAATTTTTAGCGGCGCCTCAGAGGCGCCTCTCGAGAGCTAAGGGTTGAAAAAGAATAATGGTTATGATTTTTAACTTTTCAAATATTTAATTCTTTTCTAATAAAAGTAAATCTCTTTATGCAATAAAAAGTACCAACAAGGATCATAGAATATTTTCCACGATTATGGCAAATATATTAATATATATTCATAAATATATAATAATAAATATATATTCATAAATATATAATAATAAATATATATTTATAAATATGTAATAATAAATATATATTTATAAATATATGATAATAAATATATTAATATTAATATTATACATTAATATATTAATATTAATAAATATATAATGATGGCAAAAACCGAAGCTAGACGACTTGAAGCAGGTCCCATTGTTTCAGATGAACGAGCAGCTGTTAGGCAAACGTTTACGTTCTATCAAAAGTAACGCAGACTGTGGAAGATATTCAGCGAGCGCGGCGCAGAATAACGATTGTTATCATCCCGCGAGCGGGATGTCTCGCGTTTTTAAATCAACCGAGATCGTAATACGAAATCCCTATTAAAAACGAAGATTCCGAAGGGAATAAGAATGATCATTTCCTTTCCTCTTCGCTTGTGTAAGAAAAATTGTCTTGCTGTACGGGCGGTCTAATACAGAAGACTCGGTAGAAAAAGCGAATATCTGGGCACAGGGAAACGCCACAAGGAAATTGGTTCTGTAGATTGAATATCGAGCGCGAAACTTTTGCAAAAAAGAATCGAAATTTCAGACGGAGGTGGAAGGGCCGTGGAAGCGTACGTTTCATCCGTGCCGGGGCTCGAACAGAACTGAGCAATAGTTCCGAGGAACGTTTACCCTTCAAAATTTGTAACTTTCCCGATAACTTTTCACGGGAAAAGTCAAAAGGAGGGTATCCTTCGGGAACGAAAATTTTCAAAACAGTTTTCATATATAACTTTTAGTGTATTCTCTACAACTCCGATCAATTACAATTTTCTTAGAATTTATTTTTACCTGTCTCGTGGTAAACATTGTTCCAACTTCCAAAATCCATTGGGGAAGATGAGATTAACAGTAGTACTCTCTCTCTCTCTCTCTCTACCGAGGCACTAAACAAAATTGCATTTATTTAAACTGCGTTAATTTCACACAGCTGTGCCGCAATATAGGTTTTCGAAATTCACTGAAAGCGTATTATTTTTCAGACGCAAAAATGTATCTCTTGAAGATGATCCACATAGGGATCGAAACGTCAAGTTAAATTAATTTGCAAACTTGCTGTTAGTCTATAAATGATCGTGCGCCGAAATTACAAAATTTAGTATGATTACAATTTCGATCGAGAAGAATTTCATTTTATTTAGACTTCGTGTACCAGTTTTGTCTAAACGCGTACTTCAATGGAGAAGTTCTCTAAAAAAATGTCTCGGAAAAACATATGTATAATTTGAATATTTCTAGATTTCGAAATTCACTGAAAACGTATTATTTTTCAGACGCAAAAATGTATCTCTTGAAGATGATCCACATAGGGATCGAAACGTCGAGTTAAATTTATTTGCAAACTTGAAATCACAAAATTTAGTATTACTACAATTTCGATCGAGAATAATTTCAATTCATTTAGACTTCGTACCAGTTTTGTCTAAACGCGTACTCCAATGCAAAAATTCTCGAAAAAACATAATAAAATAATAAATAATAATAATAATATAATACATTATAATAATTATTATTATAATAATTATATATAATTTGAATATTTCTAGAAGAACAAATCGGAATCAAGTCGTTTCGACTCGCCCGGTAATTCTGGTGTTACTAAACAAATAAAAAGTATCCATCCGCGTTCGACATTCAGAATGTTGAAAGAATGTTTTCGAACTTCTGGAGCAGAGTAGTCGTCGAATTGGCACGTTGCGACGGGAGACAAAGGGAGCCGGAATGCTCGGCTTTCCTTCGCGACAGGAACTTTTCGTGAAAAAGGAACTGCAACGTTCCCTGTGGTCAGCATCAGCGGCATATCGATGATACGAGTAGCCGGCGCGGCGAGTAGCGCACGTGAAAGTCGACCACGAGGCACGGCCGCCGATTTTTGCGCGCTCGGAAACCAGTTTCTGTTCCTATTGTTACAACAGCCGGCTGCTCTCGCAGACGGAATCTCTCCCTCGAGCAGCCTCGCTTTATCCCGCTATACATGACCGAGCACCGCGTGGGAGTCGGCCAACACTATTCGATTTTTCCCCATGAAATTCCAAGGAGACATTAACAGCAATCTCATTACAGCGCTTCCGAGTTTATACAGGGCCCGGTCGCAAGTCATTCAACGCATACAGCACCGCTCGTAATTATTTATTTATATGTTATTGCTTTGAACCAAGTTTATATAGCAAGTATAGTGGAACCTCGGTATACGACCTCAATCCGATTTTGATGTTTGGACTTCTTCTCAAACCAATCATTTCTATAAGAAGTAATGTAAAAAAATATATACAAAAACTTTTTAAAAAGCACGCTTATATTAAAACGCACTAAAATGGAGAAAATAATTTTTTTTAGATATTGGTGAGTACATTATAGTCGCTAATAGCTAAAAAAAATTATTTTCTCCTTTTTAGTGCATTTTCATTTAAGCGTGGTTTTTAAAAAGTTTTTTTTATATATACTATGTTTAAAGTTTCAAGTCTCTAGCTTATGGGAAAGTGGTTTAAAATTCTATTACAAGATTTGATACAACTCGGCAAGTTAATATAAGCGTGATAAAAAAATGATTACTACGTTCTCATGTAAAAAAAACTCCTATTAATATTATACGTATATTAATGGGGTTGTAACATAATTTAAACACTGTTTCAACACATACATAAAAAATGAGACTTTATTATAGATTTTTAAATATAAACCTATACTGATACCGAGTTTCAACAAAATCTTGTAATGATTGACCTAAATAAACATCGCTAGGTGGAATATTAAATACTATGTTAAAAATTGTGGTAAACAATAATGTGGTAAAAACATCTTATTCGAACGACGCAAATTTTCTACCGTACTCCGCTTACCGAGGTAAGCAACAATGTACCGTGGTATTGTCGGCATAAATGACTCTTTATAATGGACAGTGAGAACAATGAACAGTGTTTTTAGAATGGTCGCAGTTGCACGTAATCTAAATTTCAGTTGCCGGGTTTTACTTCCATTAAAATCTTGTGGAACCGGCTAGATACCGAGACAAGAACCATGGTAAACATTATCCGTAAAACGGAATACGTTAATACAATCGGCTTCGAGATTTCTTAATATTTAACCATTGCTGAAAAATATAAAGAAACGATTTATGAAATGTTTACTACGTGCAGTCGGGTTCGTACATCCTCTTTAAAAAGGCACACTTTAATAAAGCAGAGTTCTCGATTCTTTTTAACGTCATACTTAAATACATATCCTGTTACGGGAAGTGTGTCAAAGAATCGACCCACTTGGAAAACAAAACGTGCAGATCTATTTTTAAAAAAGCTACTTCTGTATTTTTAAGTGGACCGTTGCATTTATGCAAAAGCAATACCGTGGGAGAATACAGCTCCTATATCATTCTGAAATGAACATTTTAATAAAGAGTAACATTATGAATACATTACGAGGAACACAATAGAACCCCTTCGTGCAAGAAATAAAATGCTAAGTAGTTCGCTTTTCCATAGATTAGTGTCTAAAATCACGGATTTGCATAAACATCCGGTGGCAGGCTAATGATAAACTTGAGTAGAGGCCGTCTCGTCTAAGTCTCGAAGTGGAACAACTTTCTTACGCATCTCGTATACTAAATTTCGTGTCCACGCCCATTGGCGCGTTCGAAGAAGAAAATTTACATCGCAGATACTTTTACAGACAAGTTTTTATCTTGTGATAGGTGTAAGAAATTCATATAATTCGTGTTGAAACTGCGAAAAGTGATCAAAGTAATTTGCACAGAGATGTCCATAAAATTGATTAATTTCCCAACGAAGTTACCTCATAATTTTCGTAATTACAAAATGAAGTAGCGAAAGGGGTCGATGTGTGTGTAGTTCTGGAGGATCGCCGGTTCGTTTCAGCGACGAAGACGAATAGTTCACGTGTGACGTCGCGGGGGCACGTGAAGTCGATACCAAAGAAAAGTTTCACTCGAGAAATTCCAGGGATGTCCTCGGGTAGACGGGCGCTGCCAACTTTGCGACCGGCTGAGAGCCTCGCCCTCGGGCCTAATTAAATAGTCCGTTATTTGCGTAGCAATATAACTTGGTCCGGTCAAAGCAGGACTATTTACCGCTCGTTTAATTATTCATTACGCGCCACGATAATTTCCATTTGCGTGGCTGTCCGCTGCGATTCGGCGCTCTCCCCGGTGGCTGGAAAAACGGTGGACTTCAAAGGGGCAAAGTTCCACTGTACCGATAGCAGTATAGATTAGTAACGACTACAAGGACGTAGTGTCCTTTGAGCGCAACAAAAATGTTGCATTCTGTTGCGAGACCGTGTCGTAGAATTTTAAACACGGTCCTGGGAAAACAGAAACGGTCTCGCTCCGCTAGTTTCAATCCTTCCGATGTGCAGCACAGAGGGTTGTCCGATGGAGAACCGGCCACCTAAATATCTTCCGTAAAATTTCTGCTATTATATTCTTCTTTATTTTGAGTCGATAGAGCCAACCTTGGTTGTACATAGTGTTCGTAACAAGATTATGAAGAACTTCTATTGTGGAAAAAGAAGTTGATCATTGTTTGCGACTGTTCCAGTGCATCAGATGATC
>JAQQRZ010000212.1:0-11263 GCA_028455615.1 Lasioglossum zephyrum
GCAGAAAATAATTATTTAAATAAAAATAAATTTTTAAAAATACCACGTTTTTAAAAACGGACTTAAAAGTATAAAATAATTTTTCCCAGTGCCATACAGATTCCTAACCTCGTACAGATAGTCCTGAAAATTTGTGATTGTGAATTTTGAATAGCTGTGAAAATACTTGTGAGATTTCAAACGAGAAACGTGGGGCGCAAAATGCATCAAGTATCTATCGCATGCGGCCCACGATTTTCGTTTGAAATCTCACGAGTATTTTCACAGCTATTCAAAATTCACAATCACAAATTTTCAGGACTATCTGTACGACGTTAGGAATCTGTATGGCACTAGGAAAAATTATTTTATACTTTTTAGTCCGTTTTTAAAAACGTGGTATTTTTAAAAATTTATTTTTTCTTGACATTTCGTGAACGCATTTGAAACAATTTTCTTATTTTCTTGTATCGAACACAACGTTTTGTATCTAGACAGATGATTTCAATTTTAAAATTGTACTAGTAGAATGCTAGAAGAGGGAATTTCCTATTTCAATATTTTATATAAAAATTGTCTTTAATATAGACAAGTTTCTTGTAGAAATGTCCACCGATCCAGAGCTACAAATTCACCCCTCGATTGGATGACCATTCGCCATCGTCCATCACCGGTTGCCGGCAGATTAGATTATTCTATCGTATCGCCGCTTGGATAAACGTATCGTAATCGAAGAATCGAGTGTCGGAATTCTGTCCGATCGTCGTGCGGTAATGTTCCGGAAAGTGAGCGACGTTGCGCCGTTTAGATTGCGCGTCGGATCGCGTCCCTTCCTGTCGGCGTCGCGACGCGTCTCGCGTCATACACCGATGCCTTAGTAGGATGCATAAAGTCGAAATCGAAGTTCGAAGTCGACAGAAATGGTCGGCGATCGTTCACTGCGGCGCGTCGCGCCGGTCTGAAAACCGTCGACGTTCTTATAGTGTGTGCTGTATAGGATCGCTTCAACAGGTACAAACGACCGGGAACGTATCGCGCTTTTTCATACGAAACGCCTTTGTGACGTGGCACCTACGACGACGCGACGCTGCAAATTATTCCTCGTCCTTTTTCAAACCGCGTTCCGATGTATTCTCCGGCCGCTCTGCTTGTTTATCACTTCGCGCGTAAATATTCCTCTGTAAACGAACAACGAAGAGATTTTCCTCTCGCGATGCGCGAACCACCGCGTCCCACTTCGCGTCAACCGTCACCGTTTCTTTGCTAGATGAACGTACTCGGTTGTGTAATACGAAATCCTGCGTTTCGTTTTTTTTTTTTATTTTTGTTTGCGACGAAGAATGAGAAACCTTTTTTATCTGTCCTTTTGTTCGTTCGGGCCTTTTTTTTTAAATTTCAAACAAACGTTTCGCTCGTCGAAATTGTACACGTTGCCTGATTGTATTGTTCCGTTGCCGAAAGGATCCGTAAACCATCTGGGCTCCCTGGGCGCGGTCATCATCAACCGGGGTGAATATTTCGCGAAGCTTATTGTTTAAATTCTCCTCGTCAGAATGGAACTTTTCATTACAGGTAGCATTGTCGATAGCATTATTGATATTGCGCGCTGACCCACTTTCAGATTATATAGAAAATATAAACTTTTAAAAATTACACATTTTTAAAAACGGACTGAAAAGAATAAAATAATTTTTCCTAGTGGTAAAATAACCTTCCTCGGACGACACGTTCCTCTAACGATATCCAACCGTGGCAATTAACGGTTATAGAATTTTGTCGTAATTGAAGAATCAAATCGAAATCATCCGACATTCATGTTAAATTGAACATTATTCTTTCATTACCCCCGTTTCAATACGAGTCTGAAAATTGCTTGAAAGCGCAGACTGTTTGAAAAAGTATTTATTGGTTACATCAGCAGCAATTTGTATTATGCAATTTAATCCGATATTATCCTCATACGTATTTACTGCCACATGAATGAAACTCTTCAGCACTATTACGACTGATAAAATTATAAAGCTCCGTACCTTTAAAATGTTATTGCATCCTTCAATTACAGACAAGTATTATCAACAATTTATTTCCTGGGTTCTGTCAGTTGCGAATACGTTTCAACGTTGTTGCCTTTTACGTCATCTCTGCCGAGGAAAGCTGCAGAATAACCACATGCTACCTCTCCGATTTCGATAATTTTTGAGTATGTCGTAATACTGAATATTTTGAATAACTTTTCTCGGTACGTATACGAGTCGAAGCTATTTTAACCTGAAAACTAAACATTTCTTGAAATGTTGAATTTCGTGAAAATTTTCGTGAAATTGATATAATACCTCATACACTATCGAAATCTAGTAATATTGATTGGATACCAACATATTTAACAATGTAAAGAATATTGTGAATAAAGGTACTGCAATTTTTAGCAATGTTAAGGGATAATAATTATGGTCCGAGCGCGAGTCACTCATTTCAGAGTGGTAGGAAATTATTAAAGCGATCTGAAATACCTGTTTTAAACTCGGTTGGTAATTGTTTCTCGTAATTCCATTTCCGCATTTTGCGTAAGAAGAATATCGGCCGAGTTTGTTATCCTTCGGGGAGGAAAATACCAGGACAAATGAAAAACAAACATTCGTGTGTCGACGGGGCACACGCGTGCACGCGAAATAATGTCGGGATTGATTCGCACTAATCTGTGTGTCTCTTTGATCGGACAAGTTAGACGAGATCCTGTCGAAGGATTAAAGGAAACACTCGAATCAATGAAAATTACGATTCAATAATCTCGGGGATGAGTTTGTTAAAGCTGCGACCCACTGAACCGTGGCTAGAGGAATAGAGTAAAACGAACAGAGCCCTCGCGGGTACTTATTCAGACATCTTTCCCTCCGTCCCTCTAAGCCTGGAGGGAGGAAGGAAGAGCTATCGATTCGAATATCGGTCCAGGTGCACCACTCATCTCCTGCCTTCGTTTCTGTCTCACGGCACCCTGAACCCCGCACCCCCTTTCTTCCACAATTTTTCATCTCGAAATGATAACAATGCCATTCGTTAAACCACACTTTACATAAAATTGTCGTCTCTCTATTGTATTTTTATTCTGACGAACAAACCGCCCCACCGCCGCTGTACTTAATGATTGTTCACGCCACAGCTTTGTCTCCGCGCAAATCTCCGGCCCCGTGTCGTTATTATCGCAACAATAGGTAACGCCAGGGGCAGATCGAATAAATCTTGCTAGAGTGTGCCGAACGATTTTTCAATGCGTTATAGGACTTTGTTTGTACCTGCTAAAAACTGGTCGTGTAACATGTCTAATTTCCACTCGAGTGTCTACGCGGGACAAGTGGAAGTGCGGTAAGACCTCGCTCGTTGCATACTACTGATCCCCACCACGAGCTGTTTGAAGTTCTAAAATTCGTGGTGCAGATTGTGCTATGTAGGAAAAATGCGGGGTGCGAAAACAGATCGCGTAATTGGTTGGCCCTTCTGTTACACAACGTTTCCGGTCCCGTTTTGTGCAACGAACGAGGTTCTACAGTATTTCAGTGTATTCCGTCGTCACTTACATTATCTCCCGTGTACTGCTAGAGAAAATGGATTTCATTCGAAATGGATCATTTTTATTAATTAATTGAAAGTACAGAAACTGCATAACTTTACACAGTCTAAAAAAATAGAATATTTAAATGATTTTCAACAGATTTTACTGTCTCACATTCGTCTTGAGTGAATGAATAATTCCTGAGGGTTGGTACGAGTGAGTAAAAATGTTTCGTTGGTACGAGTGAGAAGATAGTAGGTGGATACGAGCGATTCGGAATAAAGTAAGAGCGAATGGATTGAGAGTGTTTGTCAAACGAGCGGTTTGAATGACTAGATTCGTGGAGAACGACAATAAGAGAGCAACTGTGCAGAGAGACATAATTAGAAGCGTTAGCATATCTTCTGCAATAGTTTTGTTATATTAAAGTTTTATATTCAGTTCACAGTTGAAATATATTAAACAAGAGTTTTATTTAAATATAATCTGTTTAAGCAATTCACAACAGTTTAATTTCAATACTTGATTTATTCAGTTTCCATCTGGCTTCGCTTAACAAATGCATCGCGATCCATAAAACACAGAGCATTTCTTGTTTTCAAAAACTTCGCCAGCAGACTTCCGGGTACGTAGAGGATGCGACTTATTGCATCGTGGACGTAGCAACAGAAGGACGAAGCACACTCGGGAGAGCATGTTTAACCATATTTCACCGTGTACGAGCCCGGGCGAGCGATTATTACATTTCAAAGTGGCGAGGTGTCCCAGCTGACGGTGGAATATTAATTTCCATCCTGTTTCCATTGGCATTTTTTCGAGCGATAATCAATTCGATTGGCCCGTGGAATTTGCACGGAAATGGTAAGGCCGCGTGGGTGTGGGGTAGAGGGTTGGAGTGGGGATAGCGGAGGGTGCTAGAAGAACTTTTCAATCTCTCCCTCGTGCTCCGGCTAAGGATAAGAGGATCTTGTAAGCCGGCCGATTCGTTTTACTCCCTTTTTCCCGGGAGCCCTTCGTCGCCCTCCCACGGGAGCCCACGGTCTCGGTGTCGTGGCAGAGTAAAGAGGGTAAATCACCCCACGGCACTCACCTTAACGAGAGTAAACGGGCTCGTTCGGCAAATCCAGAACCTCCCGGGGAGCAGGTACTATCGGCTATTTTCGGCTGAATAAGGAAAGAAAAGACTCGGCCGCGCTTGTCCGTGATCGTGCCGGAAGCTATATCACACTACGCTAAAGTTCACTCTGCCCAAAGGAAAAACGCCGTGGAACTTTGCCGGTTCGAGTTGTTTCTTCTCCGAGAGTTTCCCCTGGCTCGGTAGGTGGGAAACACGGCGGGCCACGCGGGGGAAGAGGGTCACTTCTAACAGATGAAGGAAGAAGAAGAAGAAGAAGAGAGGCAAAGGTGCACCGTTCGGCGAGGAAAAAAAACAACTTTTACTACAACTGTGCGTCCCGAATGTAAACCAAACGTTTTAGACCGGTTCCAGTTATTGCTCCAGCAACCTCCGGCATTTTCGGCGATCCCGCCCACCTTTGTCGACGACTACGCGAAACTATAAATGCTCGGGACGCTACTTGCTATTCGGCACGCCTTTCCGAAATAAATGCTAGATTTGACTCATAACGCTCTCGCTTTAGAGCTTCCCTGCACCGTAGAATCTTCCGCCGACGTTTTCACGTTCCGCTGTAACCTCGATCGCTCCTCGCACAATGTTTCGAATATGGACGAAACCCAAACGTATGAAGTAAAAAACGAAACTACGAAATATATATATTACATAAATATCGATAAAGAATTAATAAGAAATATTGCAAAGGACAGATGAGTTTTTTAATTTATGTTTCTCAAGCAAAAATACAGTTTCGATCTTTATGCAAACTAAAAATTTAATATCTAAATTGCATCAAACTGAAGTGAGGTAGAAATTAGTTTTCTTCGTTAATATCGTTAAATAGGTTGAAAATAATGAAACAGTATTTTGAAATTCTTCTATTGCTTTTACTGTTTTAAATTGTAACTATTCATTTTTGAATGTCGTAAATGCACAAGATGCACTGTTTAATCGTCATGTATCCCGTACGGTATTCCACAACATTCTTCCGAAATATTTTTTCGTGATCACGAGTTTTGTTCGAGGCTGTTGAAACGCACCATGCGTGTCGCGTCGATTCGACGTTGCAGTTGCAAGCCCCCGCACGTTCAAAGTCACTGATTAATCGTTTAATTTGAATCCGTCTACCATCAGTGGGCTCTCAGTCGTGAACACCGTCTTGATCCCGTAACGGAACGGCGCGACGCTGAGTGACTAGTTAATTTCACATAGCGCGTCGTATCGCGGCTCGAAAAATATACCCGTTGGAAACTTTTCCCGGAGAGCACTCCCCTGTTGACTTTTAATTAACCCTCCCTTGTACGCGATCGTTTCCGGGTGTTTCCAGAGCCGCGGTCAAATAAAATTACCCAGCCGACGTTGCGAGCCACTTATATCTCGATTTCGACCGTAATTAGCGTCACTGCGCTTTTACCAAGTTAATATTAAATAACATTTACAAGCTCATGTGCTTTGCCCACCGTGACATGTCCCAGAGACGTTTCCTCTCGCGAATCGTCCTTTTCCACTTTTCATCGGCGAAGAGGATCGTGTCCAGTATTGATACCTAACTGACAACTTTTGATGAAAACTCACCTAAAAGTCCCTTTGAGGTGAGTTGATAATACATTCTCTTTCTCGGGACCCGGCACACTGGCGGGGCTTGATATTTTTAATTTACCATTATCGAGATTCTACGTATACATGAAAAATTAATTAACGAATTTATTTCGAATGACATCGATGACATTCTCTTATATCTATTGTAAAAAGAACTTGGATAGGTGGATTTTTTTTTACAACATAATGTAAAATGGTCACTCTACAAATCGTATCAGTGAACATGAAAGAGACACGACTATATTAAAGATTCAAACGTTATCATTTCATTCGATTTTCTCCGTGACACGCCAATTTGTGCTTCGGATAAAAGACGTTCCTTTATTTTTCTATTGTCTTTCTTGCGTACTCGCGAGCTTCGAATTAATACGTCGACCAATATGTCGGCTTCGTGAAAATTTGATTACAACCCACTGCTGGGATATGTAATTTTAAAGCGTGCTGCATAATTAATAGACCGCACCGGTACACCACGCAGTGCGCGCGTGCAGCGATCGAGTCCTGACAAAAAGTGGAATGTCGTAAATCTTGCGGTAGCTTATAGCTTTTCATACATCTGCACGCGAGTTCAGGCAAAGAGGAAAACTTTGAAACTGTTCTGTAGTGTACCGAAGAACTATCTAGTATTTTTATTTATTATTATTTTACCTATAACTGAAATAAATCTATGGATTTTTGGACACAACTTTTATTATTTTCTTTGTATAACTTCGATCAATCGCAATTTTCTTAAAATTTCTTTTCGCGTCATGCAGTAAATTAATTGTTCTAACTTCTCAAAGAAAGTCCAAGTCGTTTAATTTGATATCAAAGAAGTTCTCGTCCTTTTAAAGGTGTCCGAATATTACTGTGGTTCACTGTAGCTCCGCACGTTAAGTGTTGAACATGGATATTATTCATTTCCTCGATGTCGGAATAATATTCTACGAATCTGCATACTTCGGAAGGATCATCTCCTCAATATCCGGCGCTAGTCTCGCTAATCGCGAAATTCGTGTCTACGTAGAGAATCAAGCGAATAACTCAAATTCCGCGAAAACTTAGCGGCCATTGTGCCGTTACTGTCTCGCAGCAGGAGCGGCCACAAATTTCGGCAGTACGAAGTTACTGCAACTACTCAGGCTCTCGGGCTTGGCAGTTAATGTGAAACACGGTGTTCCAACTGAAGGATTCCGAATTACAATAACTGGTAGCATCGTCTCTGAATGGCGAGCACCACCCGATTAGGTATTAACCCATAATCAGAACCTGGCTTAGCTTACAATTCCTTTTGCATACATCTGTCACCTCTAATTAAGCCATAAATGAGTCTCGTGTATTGCAGATTCTCCTACAAGAATTAATCGGACATAATACTAAGTGATCTTTATGCAAAATAAAAAGTGTGTCAACCAATTGCAAGGCTCAGAAGCTAAATATAAATTTATATTTTCCATTAATAATTTTATCGCGGTGAAAATAATACTTTAACACTCTTAAAGTTTCTTAATCATTTCACTGTTTTAAAGTGCACAGATGTTTCTATGCGATGTGCAATTTTTGTAAACGAATTTTAGAAACCTACATCAAATAAAATTTTGTTTTCAGTAATCTTCTAAAATTTTTTTAAACTTTTCAGGTACCATAAATGATAAAGACATTAGAAGAATCAAAATATGTTGTTATATAATTGTCTAACCAATTAAACATATTCAGAACGAAAATAAACTTCTATTCCACTCCAGTTTGTTGCAAATCAGATAGAAAGTTTTTATTTTGCATAATGACCGGCTGTCCAGTAATTACGATAACAATTAAGTGACCGGCTGAGAATAATCTTAACTAACTGAAAGTTTTGGCAACAGAAATATTTCCAGAATTACACGTGTCGTTTTCAGACGAAGTTGGTCTTACCGATTAACTGCTGAACCCTTCGAGTAATCGTAACCATTAATCACTGACAAAGCAAGTTCACGTTCGACATAATTGTCGATCAATACTCGGATTATTCTTTCCCCAACACTATCGTACATACACACATATATTTCTCGTACAAGAAAGACATTGAATAAGCAGCCGCGAATAAAGTCGAGGTGCCCGAAGATTCGAAGGCAATACGAGCCGCAAAAGCTTAATGGCACTTAATAGCAGCCGGTGACATTAGAACGAAACAAACTACCACTTCTGCGAGCATCGTCGATCATGCGGTAGGGAAACGCGACAGCAGACGGCGGAAAATCCGAAGGGAGAGCGTTACGTGTGGGGTAGTCATCACGAGGAAGGGTGGGCTGGAGTTATCCGGGGACCAAGCACCCACGAATTTCGACACTGGCGAATTACGCTAACCATTCGCATCCCCCGCATTGTTGGAGGGTTAATGCGAGACGTCTAGCCGCCCCTCCACCCGTGTCGCCACCCCTCACCACGACTTCAGATTACAATGGTACGCGGCGACGCGACGTCGTGGCAGACGCGCGGTACTGTTGCGCGATTGGTCCCCGTGTTAGGTCGAGAAGTGCACCCGAAGCACGTGCATGCACAACCGAACACCGTACACACAAAGCCGTCCTTAATCGTATTTGTGCGCACGCCCGTATTTATCCTTCTCTTTAACAGACTGTCGCGGAATCCCGTCACCGGTTCCACGTTATCAAAGAGGACTGGCGCGAGACGAATTCGCGGATCGAACTGCCAACTGCGTGGCAAATACGCGCCATATCTGTCCTCCGAAGGATAATGCGACACGTTAACAGTTTACTCGCCGGAAACCTGTTAATGGGATTCACCACTATTCCGCCGCGTCAAACGCAAACTTCGAAATATCGTTCTAAATGGTGATCACCAGACTCGGGATCATTACGCAAAGTAAAAATCATTCTGCGTCAATCAAAGTAGACAGCTTAATCTTCATGCTAAAGTTCTATCTGCAACAATGGCAGCATTTAATACAAAAATGAAACAAATCACTCATTATACCAGACTAAATGACCTCAAAAACCATATAAATGAAATATTCAGGAAACTTGTAACTAATAATATTAAAAGAATTTATGCACAAGAATACCATAACGAAGGAGCGGATTTTGAGTGGCAAAAGTTTCCAAGTCCAATAGATCGTCAAATTCAAACGTGAATTTCTAGAATCAGAATTGGGCATTCAGAAGTAACCCATTCATTTTTGTTTGACATTACTATTTCGAAGAAGAAAACAATTAACTAAAGAGTAAATGAAAAAAAACAGCGTCATCAGTTAAAAGCTAGAATTTCTAACAATAAACTTGAGATTTCCTATTTCACAGTTTTCGATATTACAAAGGCGAATTGAAATGGGTTACTGACGTAGTGTACATACATTAAAGCCTGTACGAAGTTTCAAAATTATACCCTCGTAATTCTTATTTGAAATTACAATTGCTAGTGATTGCACACCTCTGAACACGATGCATTTTGGTTGGCTTAGGGAATTAACCCAGTTATTCGTGTTATCATATTATTGTTTATTCTGTACGAGATCGTTCCACAGTCCATGAAGTATCTTTGTAACCCGAATGCTCTGTTACCCGAGGTTCACCCGGGGAACAAGATACTGGAAAACGATAACTAGTTTGTAATGTTCCTGCGCAACACCTGTAAACATATATTCGTCACATTTGAACGTGCTTTATGGGCTCAACAGCAGTTAACGATTAACCTAAACACCGTAGAATTTATAGTTTTTACTAAATCAATGAAAAACCTGGAAAATAAGTGAACAAATGGATGCCTCAACTATCACGATTACATTTATTTATTGAAGTGAAAGCTTCTTTAGGCACACTTCGAGTGAGAAACAGACAGATATGAAATCGCAATAGAAGTTTTCACTTCTAATATTATGTAGTCTCATTTTTTTTATCAATTGGCAGTAACGAACTTTTTTTTACCGAGTGTTGGGCCCCTTGAGTGCAGGGCCCAGGGAAAGCGGTCCGTTTACCTGGGGTTAAAGACGGTACTGTGTGTAGAACGATGATAAAAGGTTCTCTCTGAAAAGAAAGAGAGAGAGAGGAAGGGTCGTTAAGATGGGATCGTTAGGACAACAAACGGGGAACGCGAGAAAGACGTAACAAAGCTTCGTCAACCACTTCCTCGGTGGCGTGACTTCGGTCTGATTTTGGTATTCAGAAACCATCGATGAAAAATTTCACCTGCTTAGCTTTGATCGATCCTCCACGTCACGTCGTCGTATGGAAGCCATTCTTTATCATATCCTTGTCTTTGTATCGAAGCCGGTGATCGTTTCCCGATCGAATACCACTGGTCGTAGGTGTAGGTACGCGTTTCATATTTCTCGTCCACAAAAATCCATCCGAACTGTATTTTACCACGTTTTTATTAGCTCGCTTTCTTGTTTGTTTGTCTGTTTGTTCGGTGGCAAATTTTGCAATTGATTTTAAGCTAACTTCCTGATGAGCTAGAGACTTGAAATTGCACACATGGCTCAGAACTGGATGACAATGCATTATTAAAAAAATTTTTTTTTTTATGTCTTACCGTTTCGGAGAAAATAACAATTAAATATTTACCTTTTCATCCCCCCGCGAACTACGTCATCGCGTTCAGCGATCCCCACTTCGCTCGACAACCCTCTCTACTTTACTATGCGTGCGCACTCTGACTCGTCCCCACTCCACGGACCCATTTCGCCCCGACGCGCGAACCATCAGTAGTGTAGTACATCATCGCGCGACGATCGCGACCAATAGTGCATCATCGCTTTGTTTACCAAGTAAAATTTGCAGTAAGCTTAGTGAGTATACAAAGTATTAAAATAAAGAGTGATACAAGTATTAACACACGACTAACAAGCAGAAAATAATTATTTAAATAAAAATAAATTTTGAAAAATACCACGTTTTTAAAAATGTTGCATATGAAAGTGTTATTGGATAAGCAGTGCACCAAATATAAATATAATAAATATTTCTTTTAAAATTTGTAGGCTGTAGATCAGTTGAGGACGTAACCCGGGATATGGTGAAGCACGAGTCGTATTACTGCCACTTGTA
>JAQQRZ010000213.1:0-11263 GCA_028455615.1 Lasioglossum zephyrum
AAAATAGCTGGCTGCGTATTCGTAATTTCGTAACACAATACGCGTGGGGGGCACGTGTTGGGCGATTGACAAATTTTCGAGATGGTTGCGGCGACACGGTTTCTATTAATTTTACGGTATCGTTAATAATACGAC
Source organism: Lasioglossum zephyrum (assembly GCA_028455615.1). Lineage (NCBI taxonomy): Eukaryota > Metazoa > Arthropoda > Insecta > Hymenoptera > Halictidae > Lasioglossum > Lasioglossum zephyrum. The sequence goes on from JAQQRZ010000213.1 coordinate 136, forward strand.
GCCGTCCGGAAACTTTCTGGAACAGCTGATTAATTTAACTCGGGCTTACGAGATTGCACCCGAAGCGAGGTTTATTCATGCAGATCCCGGGAATGTTCTGGAACAACAACGGGCAACTCCGCAATGGAGGCGCGGGTCGCGGGACCCAACAACTCCCGCGGATCCGCGTTGATTTCTCGACGGTGAAATCGCGGCGTATCGAGGTGGCCGCGAGATTTATCGTCCTGGTAATAGGATACCAGGGAAAAACCAAGAACGCCTTTCCTTTTTACGATCTTTCCTTTTCCTTTCCACTTTCATCTCGTTCCTCTAGGAGGTTCTACGGGAAGAATCTTAACAGGTGACCCAATTTCAACAAATACATTATGGGGAGTTGACTTCACAATGTCTAAAGAACATTTGTGGGACCAAAATGAATGGGTCATAGCGAAAATCGTGATACGAAAAAAAATCGATTACAAGATTTGACACAACAGGGCAAGCGTGGTAATGAAACATAGGGTGTCTTAATCATATATGTAGAGCAATCTGCAGTGTTTTTGACAAGTAAGGGCGCCGCCACATTGGTTTCAATTCGACTTCAAGATTTGACACATATAACAACGACAACGACGACAACAATATTTAAATTAAATATTGCAGAATATGAGAAAAATAGAAACTTTTTTTTAACATTGAAAATCTGTGTTGAACTTGCAGAATTTCAAAAAAATTGTGGTTTATCCAATATCATGTTCGAAACGATTGGTTTTTTTTCGCAACACTATTCAATTTTCCCTGTAGATTTCGTTACACTGATTGTAAATCCGGCCGTGAAAATTGTTTACCACTTCAGGTTTTGGCAAAAAATCGATTTTTAAATACGAATATATAGATAAGCATGACGTTAATATTCACCTTGCATTGGTATTGTCTCTTGCACCGTATAATGAAAAATTTCATTAAATTATGAATGACAATATAAAACAAATAAAATACAACGAAATCTGCGAAATTCATGAAGAATTAATTTCGGAACGATGCACGTTAAAACGCGTGAATAGCGATAAAAAATAAGCGATAGAATTCATCGGTTACTAACAATCAATGATAATGTCAATATCCAGAGATTAATAAAATGATGGGAATTCAATCAAGGAGACTCGAATAGATTAATAAATAATACCGATCGGTCGGGAATGAGAATTCTAACCGTTCGCGCAGTTTCGATTTTAATACCTCGTGCCCGATCATTTGTGACGTTCGTCAGCGTGTGTTTGAATATTATAACGCAATTATTGTGAAATTATACAATGGCAGCGTAATAATCTTCGAAGGGGATAATGCGAACGCGTGTGTAATTGTCACGTCGCCCATTTGACGGTTGTCCCTACATGAAGTAATTTTGCAACGGGCGTGGCATCAATCTTGTTAATAAATAATTACAATTACCGAGTCGTATAATACGGAATATTAATCACGTGTTCCTGTTGTTTACCAAACTTTGTTGAAACGATCGCTCGGAACGTTTAGTATTAAATATCGTCAAGGGAAAGGCAACACGGCGAGAAGCACGAATAATCGCGCCTCCGACTTTTTAATTAATAATACCGCGAACGATTAATTAGAGAGGAGCGGCGAAAAGAGTTTTGAGCGGTACGCGACGGAGCTTTTTAACGCAGACGTTACGTTCAGTAGTTTGCTACAATTTCCACGTAATTACTGAAGTAATTTCGAGAGAGCCTCCCGGTTAAAGCAATCACATTCAAAAGGCGAAATGCTGTCCGATGGTAAAGGAAATTAAGATTTTGGTCGAGATGAATGGAAGAAACGAGAGCCGCTATTTTTACTGTTCCTACCTCAATGAAATTATAAAGCGATACGTTCGACTAATTTTAATTAATCATTTTTGCTTGTTACATCAGCTCGTAAAATTCTTTGATACGTGAATATTGAACGACGCTTTTTTTTAAACATGTCTTCTCCATGATTCGACAGATTCTTTTTCATTTAATTTAATTAATCACTTTAATCGTATACTAGTTATATACAGGGTGTCCCAAAATTCGTGTAACTCCTGGAAATGGGAGGTTCCTTGGGTCATTTGAAGCGACATTTTCCTTTACAAAAATGGCGTCCGCGGCTTTGTTTAGAAGTTATTAACAAAAAACACGAACCAATCAGAACGCGGCTATAGCGAACTGAATCCGACTCGGCGACAGGTTCCGCTAAGCGTGGCATAGCCGTTGGCCGAGCCAGAATCGATCCGATGTAACCGCGCTCTGATTGGTCCGTGTTTTTCGTTAATAACTCCTAAACAAAGCCGAGAACGCCATTTTTGTAAAGGAAAATGTCGCTCCAAATGACCCAAGGAACCTCCCATTTCCAGGAGTTACACGAATTTTGGGACACCCTGTATCACTAGACTGCTGAAAATGCTCAAAAGATGCTAAAATATTATTTTTTATTATTTTTACTTCAGATCTACAAAGGATACTACCACTGAAAACAAGATTTTATTTGATTCCACTTTCTTAAAATTCCTCCACAAAAACTGCAAATTGCAACGAATGAATTGCGATGAATATACTATCTGTAGTCTGTTGTCTATAGAAAGTTCTATAGGATTTCGTTGGTTTTAGAAGTTTCTTATTGAATGAATAAACATTGTGCACAATCCAGTGTCGATACTATTACGTCAGCCCCCTCCATTGTTCTTTTAATACCATTCTAACAAGCTGATTTCGTTGAAATTCTACGTAGCAGTAAAGCAAAATAAATAAAGATCTGAACACGTAATGGACAAGGCGCATCGAAACTTCCCGGCGTACCCTTGCAAACCTAATTATACTCTGGCGAAGAGACAAGTTCTCGTGACGACAGAAAAATTAGCTTCGCGAGGAACTCGGCCATCGAGAAGGATCGTGCGGACGCCGACACTTTATCGCGTACAACAATCTCGAGTGTGCCGTTCATAAAAATTCCATCGGAGGAGGTAGTGAAATTCCGGGCGAGCGTTCTCGAAACGCGGCCATTTAGCAACACTTCTGAAGAGCTGGTGGGCAACAGAGACCCGCGCAAATTAGAAAAATTCACCGTCGCTCGTTAGATTTCATTGCTGAGGCCCCTTATCGCGACTCGGCTGGCTCAAAGCGATACCGCCACCGCCGCAACCGTTCTCATCCTAGTTGCCGAGCGCTCACCGGTGCACAAGGAGTGGCGATCGCTCGGCTGAGTTTCAAATTAACGTTTTCATTTGTTCCGCCGCGGTGCGATGCAACGCCGCGCCGTCGATTGTGTCCGATAAGACCCTCACAACATATCACCAGGCCCAAAAGTCCACAACTGACTCAACACACAATACAGTAATCCCTTGATTCTTGTCTAGGAAGATGTTCACTGAACAGACAAGAATCGCAACCTGACTTGCTTTTCTGATTTATGGATGCGTCACCGCTCCGACCGCGCCGAGGGAGACTACAATTGAGGCTCTATTTTTTTTTAAACTATATAATTATATGTATATTAAACTATATAATTATGTATATTAAACTATATAATTATGTATATATAATAAAAAAAGATTAGAAAATATTCCTTGAGCAAGTGCTCACTACCTTTTAAACATGAGAATAATTAGTATTAATTAGATGAGTATTTGAGGGGTTAGGTTTGACATAGGTCAAATGAGACTACAATAGAGAGACGAACATAGAGGACAGATATACCCGAGCCGACAACAATAGTCAAGAAGACATATCAGGATGTCCAGAATAGACAAGAATCAGGACCTTGAACCCCGGACAGTATTCGGATCTTTACTGTACCATGAAACAGTCCCAAAACCTTTGTACCCCAAATAAGATTATCCGCTAGCATGTAAGATCCCAAAAATCCTGTATCGAGTTTGTCGACTTTTACCTCTCCTACGGTTTTTGTCGTACGTTTGAAGCGAATACACGTATTTCCTATTTTATTCTCGGGCTATTATTTTATTCCCTTATTCCGAAAGAGCCCTTACACTTTAAATAAAGTAAGGTTTACATAAAGTATAAATCATTTTTTTTTTGTGTTCCTGAAACGTCTGAAAGTAGTGATTCGCGAAAGTGAAATGCGTCGACCTTCACGAAGTCCCGGTCCGAGAGCAACGTCAGTCCCGAAGCGTGTTGAGCCGCGATGAAATTCACGGCTGGCAAAGGGTCATTACGGTAATAATTCCCGGCCTATCTCCTATGTTCCCTTCACTGTCACCAAAAGGATTTCCAACGCGTTTCCAACGACCGCTTTCATAATACTAGGCTAATAACTGATTCCGCCAATGACATTACGCGTGCACGAGAACCAGTGACGACAAATTACACTGTCCAACAGCCAAAGAACGTTTCGATTCTCACTATGCTATCCCTATTATAGTTTTGATTCCGAATCAGCTATTAATTTTTGTCGTAGGCGCACATATTTAAACAAATATTGTGATGTTATTATAAAATATATAGAATTGCTATTTACAGCAAAAGATTCTGTAGACTTTGTAAATTAATGTATAGTATTTCACTGATAATAGTATATAATATATAGCAATTTTTTATTTCGAGTAATTTTTATTGTAAACTAGCTGACCCGACAGACGTCGTCCTGTGCAAATTTCAATAAATTTTTCAAAACAAAAAAATAATTACGTGTATCCATCCTTCGAATCGTGAATTATGATTTTGAGTTTATACAAAAATTCCATAGAAAAAAGCACTTTCATTTTTACCCGAATTATCCATTTTTCCGGGCAACTTTTCCAATTTTTCTTTCCCTGAAAACCTTACACGGACTATTACAAACGTCTTTTTTTTTAATTAGCCAAATCCAAATAATTAATTACAAACAAACAGCATTTAATTTTTATTTATATAGATTGTATGCATGTAAGTTTTAGTCTATAAAACTTAAGACCATAACTTTAAACTATGCTAGTTATTCTTAATGGTAGTGATGACAGTAACGATAATAATGCTGATCGGTAAGATTTTTATAAGTGAAAGAAATACTCGATGCATTGAGGCAAACATTATAATATCAAGAGTTCATATTTCAATGTTTTAAGCTTAGATGAAATGACCGTTATTCGTGCACGCCAATTAAGGCTGTAAACAATCGATCAACAGAGTACTTTGATCTTGTGTTTCAACTTGCACATTCAGGTAGAACTTGTATAGCGTGGTTTGAGTTAATAGAGAGAACCCCGTATACGATAGACTTCAAGTGCGCGTGTAAGTGCACGGTGGTTAGCCGAAGTTTGGAAACGTAACCCGTAGGATGGGCAGAACTTTTTGAAGGATGTTTCGTTTGGAGAGGCACGTAGGTTTCTTTGAATAAACTTCAAAAGAGACAACCAGAAATTATGGTGTCAGTAGAATGTGGTCTCGATTGAAAAGCTGTCAGTACTCTTGCCTGCTAACCCTTTGCATTCGGAACTATTCTACTTTGAAAACAAATTTTTCTTCCGGCCTGAAATATTTCCATTTTATATGATTCTTTTTAATTTCATGGATATACAATTGATATAATACCTCGTACAATACTGGCAGTGGTTTATTAAAATGTTAAATACGTTCAGTAATTTATTCAATATAAAAATAATGCGACGAATATTTTGGATAATGATATTATAATTATTTCCATTCTATATGGTTTTCTCAATTTTATCAATATAAAACTGATATAATACCTCGTACAATACTGGAAGTGGTTTATTAAAATGTTAAATACGTTCAGTAATTTATTCAATACAAAAATTATGCAGCGAATATTTTGAATAACGGTATAAGAATTATTTCCATTTTATATTACTTTCTTAAATTTATCAATATAAAACTGTTATAATACCTCGTATAATACTGGTTTATTAAAATGTTAAATACATTCAGTAATTTATTCAATACATCAATAATGCAATGAATATTTTGGATAATGGTATAAGAATTATTTCCATTTTATATGATTTATATTATTATCTTAATTTTATCAATATAAAACTGATATAATACCTCGCAAAATACTGGCAGTGGTTTATTAAAATGTTAAATACGTTAAGTAATTTATGTAACACAAATTTAAAATGTAACTACAAAAAGAAATAAAATTTAATCTTTTTCTGGTCTTAAGACAGATTGTCATTAAATTTCTATGACCATTTTTACATGTTCAAAAACGTGCTAAACCTTGTACAAACGGAGCATGTTTGGAGCATCTGCAACAAATGCAGTGGGAACAAAACAATCCGTGAAGCATAATTCTAAATAAACTTTTATAGAAATTGTTAAAGAATCGATTCAGAGAAATAATAATTGTCCTATGCTATTGGGTTAGAACATACGTTCGTAGCGTTTTAAAATTAAAATTCAAAGAGAAATTTAAAATATATTTGTAACAATATATTTTAACAATATATTTATGAATAATTCAAAAATGTCTTGATTTTATCTTTGAATTTTCATTTACTTTCATTTCTATAATTTTTTTCACATAACAAAAATAGTTTACAAGTTATTCAGGTGGCACCTTGGCTGAATCAGCCTGTATTGTAAGAAATGTGTCACCGGAGTTCCATCTGTTAATTTATTTTACATCGACTGCCATGTGACCAAAACTCGCGATTTTCCTCGTGGCTTTCAGAATTGGGATTTGGGCTAACTCCCATGCTGTTCGTTAGACGATATTGTCCTCTTCTTCAGAACCTTAAAGCACCCTTGAAATGTTCATCGAAAAGTCCTCGACCCCCTAACCCATATGCGCCGTTTGCCGAGTGGAGTTAGGAGTTCGTATCAAAGGAAGATTATGAACTAGTTGCGCGTTCGGAATTTTACAAAACTGCTAACAAGCCTTGAGCACAGTTACGAACAAAAATGAAATAATGTAATATCTTATTTGAACGTGTGCGTAAGCGAAGAGACATATTTCCACTGAATATGTGGACACACCACTGTTAATTTGCAAATTATCTTTCCGATTTACACCATTATAAAATACCTACACCACAAGTTGCAATAATCATTCGTGACTTTCATAAATAAAATATCTTTATATTGCCGCCCTTCATTTACCAAATAATAAGTCACTAATATTTTACTTTCTTAAATAATACACATAAATATAATAATATATAAATACTTGTATACGTTAGAAAAAAGTAGTCTATAAAAGTCTATAGAAACGATGTTACTGTAATTTATGTTCTTATTGTTCCTTTTAATTTTCGGGTCCCATGGAAATCACCGACACAAATTTCCCGGGCACGGTTTTCACCGCCAACATTTCACCGATACCAGATTTGACCGACAACGAATTTGACCGACAACGAATTTGACCGACAATGGATTTGATCGACACGAATTTAACCGACGACATTTCACCGATACCAGATTTGACCGACAACGAATTTGACTGACAACGAATTTTACCGGCAACGATTTTAAATTCGTTGTCGGTCAAAATCGTTGTCAGTTAAAGGCGTTGTCGGTCAAATCTAGTGGCGGTGAACTGTTGTCGGTGAAAACCGAGTAGGAGAAATTTGTGTCGGTGATTTCCACGGAACCCTAATTTGCATGAGTCTATACTACACACAATTGTTAGAAATTATAATCTCTGAATCATATTTATCTCGCATTAATATGTTCATGATAATTCGTGTAATACACGTTGGAATATATACATTTGGATAGTTAGCTAAACTAAAGTTATTAATTCATGCAAAATTTTAACGCATGGCTGCATTCACTGGAGTGTTGGGCAAACTCTAGTCACAATTATGATTATTATTGACCAATAACTTCATAAGCTCTACAAAAGTGACTAATAATTAATGACTAAGTAAATACTTGAGCGTGACTAATGAGTAATGACCACATAAGTATTTGAACGTAATGACTAATGAATAATGACAGCTTATTATGTATTGAGTATTGAGGAATTCATTAAAAGTTCTATGAAGACACATAAAGTCGTTTGAACATATTCCTCTGTCACTTATTTCTCTAAAGTAAGGAACGATAAAATGAATGTTATTTAATGGCAATTAAATTTTAGACAGGTGGCATCAAACTAAAACAATCAAAAAATGGACTTCGCCATTTGTAGTAACATCAAACGGCGCATTTATTTTAAGTACCCTGCTTTAAATAATTGCGTTAATTTTAGGTATTTCTAATTACCCCGAGCTTTAAGGCGTACTCTACTCGTTTCAAACTATGATATTTATTTTAAGTGCCTTAATCATTCGAGGGGTAACACTGTAGTTGCTATTCATAGAAAAGATTTGAATCTTGAAAAGTACATGCTTGTCGCGGATTAGCCAGGGCACAGGAAACTAGCTAAAAATTTGTTGAAACGCGCAGGAGGCGAACGCTGCAGGCTAACCGAAAGGACATGGCTGGTCCCAAGAAGTAAGGATTACAGAGACACGCAAGCTCGAGGGCGGCCAAAGCCTTTGTCTGGAATTGCTTGAAAACCGGCAATGAGAGCGCCCTCTATCCAGACCAATTACCTTCTTTCCTTTCGTCTTTCTCTGTCCTTTCCTTTTTCCCCTCTTTTCCCCCGAGGTGTCGTGGCACTCATCCCGCGGAAGAAATTTCGTTCGCGTTCAATTTTAGCCGCGGGATAAGGGATAAATGCCAAAGTCCTCCCTTTCATTCTTACCCCTCCCCTCTTCAACGTCAGATTCCTCCTCCCCCTCTGCTCTTCTACTTACCGCTGGTCCCATAATTTTCTTAGCTTCTTCTACCCACCGGCTCCGTCTTTTCTTTGATAAAGATACGCTTCAAATTTTTTACTTTGTCTTTAAGTACCATCAGGAATTACAATAAAACGAGCCTCCACTTTCCTGCTTTCGACTAACCGTTCCGAAAATGAAACTCTCCATTAACACGTTCCTCTGCAGACTGTTTGATGCCGTGTGTACAAAGGGAAGCGTAATCGCGGAATGCTTCTCGTTTTACATTGCATTTTCTATATTAAATCTTACTCTTTACAAGCATCATTTTTCGCAGTCTCTCAGTTTTTCTCGAATAAATTTATCATTCTGTGTGTTGATAATTATTTTATTGATTTAATACAAATATTTGAATTGCTCGTCATCAAACTGGTCATCAAGATCTGTGAGGTGGACCTTTTTCTACATAATTACTATTAATTACCGAAATTTACGTAGAGTCAGACTTCTGTAAGTCTGAAAAAAGTATAAATTAAACACAGACACTATTTGTGAATTGTGAACAGCTGAAACTAAATCAATACTCCCTAGTAGCACAAAAATATTAGATGGAATTTTTTTCAAATATTGGAAAAATATTTTTTAAGCCACATTTTTTCATATGAGAAAAATATTGGATATGAATATTGTATACATGTACAAGAAATATAAATTGAATGTTTAAAAAAATATAAGCTAAATATTCAGAGAATATAAACTAGATATTTAAAAAATATAAAGTAAATGTGAATCCAATATTTGAAAAATATAAATTCAATATTTAAATAACACACAACAAAATTTTCAAATTTAGGAAAAAGTTATAACAAAAATTAGAAACTATGAATATCTATTACTTTCTGTGCACTGCTTGAGGGAATATTCCATTTTATCTTCGAAAGGACCTTATTACAATTAAGAAATTTTTATATAATTTTATATAATTTCTGATATTACATAAAGATTTATTTTATAATAAGAAAAAAATATCTTTTTTATAATATGAAATAAATGTTATCTGTACATTAGGAAAAAATATTCTATTTCTAATATTAAATAAAGATTCATTTTGTTTTTAGAAAAACATATTTTTCTCGTAATTAGAAATAGATATTTCCTGCATATTTAAAAAGAAATATTTGTTACTTAATATAAAATAAATATTGTATGTATATTTAAATATTAAGAGGAGATTGAATCTCTTTTTAATATTATATGAATGTGTATATAATATTTAGTGCTATTAGGGCTCAATCGAATTGAAATTAATTTTTACTTGGCCAAGAGACAGATTAACGATAAAGCGATATTTTTTACATTCGGTATATAATTTATAAATTTGCTTCGGTTGAAATTGTAGTTTCACGTATGATTTTTAATTGTGATTTCGTTCTTGTTTAGCTTTTCATTTGTACATTGCAGCTCCTGTACAAAATTGAAAACTGATTTGTCAGAGCAGAAGTTCTGATGAAATTTTTCCGGCGTTTCGAATCTCGGTGAACCAATGTACACAAATTCACGAGCTACATGAGATCTTTCTGCGAATAAGTTGCACACGATATGAAAATTGTCGCGACACGTTTATTCTGTTTCGTGGGCAAAGTTGAAAAATCATATTTTGATTCGCGTGTAATTTCCAACGGTGGTGGAGTTCCAGCAGCCGATACCACGCCAGCCAATTTCAATTTCACTCTCGTTATCGATCAGTCGCCCGAAGTGAGAGTACCTACAGTTCGGCTGTACATCACGTGGAATTAAAAGTTCTCGTTTCGCTGCCGGAATGCGTAACTACTTTGGAGAAACTCCGACCAGCGTTCTAGCCACGTCATTCCTGTTTTAGATACTCACTTCGAGCTTCTTCTATTTTACCTTCACAAAAAGAAATTGTTCCTGAAATGTCCGAATATAAAATAAATAGTACACCCCTCCTACAATATTTTTGCTATTTATTATGATAATATGACAACTGTTTGTGTGGAAAATTAATAATAAAAGTAATGACTTTTTTAAGGTAATATTTTTTAAAAATTCCATGTATAATCACTGTACTGTGGATCTTTATGCAAAATAAATTATGTTGGTATCGATTGCAGGACACAGGAGCCATATAAAAATTGTATTCTTCTTTTAATTATTCTATTGAACTGGAATTAATGTATTTGATGTCCTTAAATGTCTTTAACATGCCCACTACTTTAAAATGTACGTGCCCATTTTTGTCAAAAATGAATAAAATCCGTAGTCTAATAATCACTATTTCTCTATTAAATAGTATCATTTAATTTTTAGCTCGGTTTAGTTTACTTTTAAAGCTCGATAATGTTAACACGCATTTCCAGTAAATTAAAAAATTTCTTTGAACGTCGGGAGAGTTTAAATAAAATCAGGTAATTTCAAAAATTGATTGCAAAC
>JAQQRZ010000214.1:712-11232 GCA_028455615.1 Lasioglossum zephyrum
CCAAAACATAAAAATCAATGGTTTAAGAGAACAATTACTGTAATTTGTAATTGCAGAAATAAAAGTACAATTACATGTAATTGTAATTGGCAATTGCAATTACTTTTCGAATCACAGTAATTGTAATTGTAATTGCAATTACTTTTCGAATCACAGTAATTGTAATTGTGGTCCGCAATTACAATTACTGGTTGAGCCAAAGTAATTGCAATTACAATTACAATTACTTACCAATTAATGTAATTTGGAATTGCAGAAATAAAAGTACAATTACATGTAATTGTAATTGGTAATTGCAATTACTTTTCGAATCACAGTAATTGTAATTGTAATTGCAATTACTTTGGCTCAACCAGTAATTGTACTTTTATTTCTGCAATTACAAGTAATTGTAATTTAATTACAAGTAATTGTAATTGGTAGTTGCAATTACTTAACGCCAAAATGGCACTAAAAAAATATTAGATACCTACTCAATGGAAATGTCTAAAAAGAACAAACAAAAAACATATGTTAGGAAATATTTATTATTTATTAAATATTTAGTTTTATAAAATGTATTTATATAAAACGATTACCATTACTTTTCAAAATAACCGAATCGAAGATGAGTCATGCAATTGCCAATTACAATTACATGTAATTGTACTTTTATTTTAGCAATTACAAATTACAGTAATTGGTAAGTAATTGGAATTGTAATTACTTTTTGCCCCACACTGGATATAATACGGGTGCTGCGAATCAATCAATATAAAGTTTTTGTTCTGATCAAAGATGATGTAGGTTCTTATCCGGACTGAGAGTCACTGAGAGTCGATGTAGGTTCTTACCCAGACTGCGTGTCGATGTAGGTTCTTGTCCGGACTGAGAGTCGATGTCGGTTCTTGTCCGGACTGCGAGTCGGTGTGCAAACAAAAGTGGCACGAGATAACAGTATCTCGTTGGTGTTTACAGTATCTGGTCGGTGACGTAGGACAGAAAAATACATTAGGTGATTGCTCTACTCCTATACTTCGTCTGTGGTGATGTCGAGCGGATAAATCTGATTGGTGTTTTCTTCTCTGTTTTTCGTGGTAAATGTCAGACGACGTGGCCGATGAAACATGGAAGCCGTGTCATACTGCAACGAAGATTGAAATTGTCATGAGACCACGATATGCCATGTGAAAAGATCAATTTTTAGGAGTGTACTTTATTAACTAGGCCTTTGTCTCATTCTCCTAAATGATCTAATGCTGTGAGCGTGTCAGATTCGTAAAACATGGGTCTGTGCAAGTGTCCGAAACGGAGAGTAACAAATTTATTTTGTTTCGAACACCGTGTTAATGTTTGCGAACATTGTATGGTTACGAATCATCCTAAGGTACGTCGAAATGTTTCTACTACAAGTACACGTGCATAAATTCATGTACAAATAGTATTTCCGATGATGCAATTGTGTTGAGTCGATGCTAAACGTAATTGAATGTTTATGTACAGTTCACAGTGTTCGCCAATAATTTAATAAAAGGATATTCATTTCTGCAGAAATAACTTGTCTAATTTCTTTGTATAACAATTAGCAAATACTAACATGACTTATCTTCTGGCAGGAACTTGTATCTATTCATTGTTTTACATCTTTTTCAGTGTATTGTGCAGTCGTATATCTTGTGGCTTCACGACCATGATTACAATCCAGTCTGTAGCCTATGTTCGGTGAACTTAAACGAAGGTGACTGTGTCCGGTTAACTTGTTACCACATGTTCCATTGGGCGTGTTTAGACAAATATGCCAGAGAACTGCCAGCGACAACAGCACCTGCGGGATACAAGTGTCCAGCGTGCAAGGAGTGCATTTTTCCTGATTCGAAATTAGTATCGCCCGTGGCCGATGTTTTGAGGGAAAAATTAGCTGGAGTTAATTGGGCGAGAGCTGGTCTTGGTCTACCTTTGGTATATATTTCAAGCAATTGCACAGTACAGTAAGTCCTAGACTTATGAGATTAATTCGTTGCAGCGCTTTCCCTGTAAGTCAAAAGACAGAGCAAGTTAAATAGTGCTGAACACCACCGCTGGAAGGTTACTGATACAATCTGCTTTGAATTTATTTTAAAAAATTGCAAAATGATATGAATTTAATAATAATTGTTTTACAAGAACCGAGAAGATGTTCCAGCTTTGCAATCGAATGTTTTGAGAACAACAGCTTTAAGACAATATTGAAACATTGCTCAAGATTTACATAATACAGATCACGGTTCAAACTTAAATTTAGCTTGAATCTCTTATTTCACAAAATTCCAAAATTAATAAATTATTTTGTAAAAGAAGAAATGGGTGGTGGTTCTAACTTTGCAATCTCACTTTGAGAAAATCAGTTTTAAAACAATATTGAAATACTACTTTGTACATACTATTATACTTATGTACTTATTTGAGAGGAAAATTCAAATGAACCAACTATGTTTACGGGAAAGTGATCACTCAAAAACAGCTGAATGCCTACTCTGTACACAAGCGAACACTTATCTTCTCTTCTGTTACATATATACTGTTCTGGCAAACAAAACACATTTTTCGTAAAGTGTAAAACGAATTCGTGCAAGTCAAGGACTTACTGTAGCTTTACTCCATGAAAATATTCTATAATATATATCTTTACAGCTCAGCGAAGATAGAGAGCAAAAACCAGAGGAAGAGCGTCCATCTCTAAGAGTCGAATCTACGTTGTACCAGAATCATACGTTAACAACTTCGTCGTCACCTACAGTTGCCACATCACGTGTTTCTAGCAGTGTTAACTCCGTGCACGCGAATATCAATAATGTGCATTTAAACAATCAGAAAATCGGTCCACCCTATTCCATTGTAAATATCGACTCGTCTTTGGGATTGTCTACCCCAACATCGCGAAAAGTTTGCGAGGCTTATGACGATCCAAAAGAGATGTCGTTTGACCACGACGAGAACAAATACAAAAGGAAGTCGGCCATGGAATGGTTCTTAAGATGGTGGAAGCTTATAGTTAGTCCAACATCGAGGCGTAGAAATTCACCGGGATCGTTGTACAAACGATACGCAGTACTAGCTATGATAGGCATATTAGCATTTGTTGGAATTTTAATTCTGTTCTCCTGGCTGGGAAGGATGGCCACAGATGGAGACCCAACCCTCGACCTGCTCGCGAATCCTCATATCATGGTCGACGACTAATTTGTCGGTATCCAGTATACTCGAACTTTCACGAAAATGAAATGAAATGATTTGAAAGAAAGAACTGGGAGTAAAAAGCGAATTGCCGTCTGACGACAATGCTTGTAATATAGCAGATTTAGTCATCAGTAGACTGCGGATGTTTATGGGATTTTCAATTTTTGTAGACGAAATAGAATCTTATTTCCAGTGGTAGTAGACGTCTGCAGATCTGAAATGAATAACAAAACTGTGCTAAATTCTGTCGAATATTATGTACCTTTTCTGAACGTTTTCAGAAGCCATAAACGCATAAAGATCCGCAGTCTAGTTATCAGTCAAACGGAAAGCTGTATAACGACAGAAGTATGATTCAATTCGACGTGAATAATTAGCTTAAGGTACACCGTATTCTTAGCACTAATATCTGTTAATTTTTCTGTAAAGTATACCTTATATAATTGTGTTGTATATTTCGCTCTGTATAGATTTACAAACTTTTTCAGAAGCACCGCATACGTCCTTATACAAGCCGTTAGGTTCTTTTTATACGATTGTGTGCGAAAGCGTGACTAAACATGGCTGTCAGGTTCAGCTGATAAAAATGCGATGATGCTGATATCTCGATCGAAAACGGATTATTTTAATCGTATACGTGATTGTACTTGTTTTAAGACGAAATTATAATTTATTCAAAATTCAAGTCTGCTCTCGACAGAGTGAAACAGTTGAGAAATTTCGAATTTGTATTCAATAAAAAGAAAGCATATTGTATGAAAACATTGAAGGAGACAGTTTCTGAATAGTTCCTACTATCAATATTGTCTTCGATAAGAAGAACGCCGGGGATACTTAGAATTCCAAAAAATCACAGTTCTTTACGTAGAACGTGACCATGGTTGCAATTCAAATCAGAGAGAGTCTAGCGACGGATCCGAGGAACGTTTCCCCATGAAATATTAATGAGATACGGCGCCTTCAGATGTTATCATATCCGACGATATAGTAAATATTCGTCTTCGGAACAAATGCGCGCGTCAGAACAGCGTTTGGACGGAAATAATTCGAGTTAGTTAATTCCTTACAACTTCTACGTCTCGTGCGAAAGAGTATGAAGGCCACTTGTGGCCAAAATTATTTCTTCAACTGTGAAATCTTTCATGGCACCATTCTAAACTAGGGCTGTTACTTTTCCGAAGTGTACGAAGTTCCAAAGTCTTTCGAATCGTATGAAGTTGTGTTGATATAAACATTATGTGTCGTAAAATATTGGAGTACTTGTTTGAAATATCGTGACGTATTTTTTTTCGGAATGTAAGAGTGTCCAATCAGTTTTTACGCTCACTGTAATTGTATCATACATAGCTTAGCAGTTCTAATAATTAGAGCTTCGAAACTTCGAAGGACACGAACAGCCCTATTCCAAACCAATCAATTTTTCTTAATGTAACAGTTCTATTTTTTATTGTCGCTATCGTTATGATATGAACATTATGTGTCGTAAAATATTGAGGTACTTGTTTGAAATATCGTGACGTATTTTTTTTTCGGAATGTAAGTGTCCAATCACTTTTTACACTCACTGTAATTGTATCATACATAGCTTAGCAGTTCTAATAATTAGAGCTTCGAAACTTCGAAGGAAACTAACAGCCCTATTTAACCAATTGATTTCTCTTAATGTAACAGTTCTATTTTTTATTGTCGCTATCGTTATAATTTATAGAAGCTATATCTTGTCGCGGACAAGTCGTACGCTTTGTATACGGAAGAGTAGGACGAGGAATGCACGTGCAGGAACTGATTATGCAGGATTGAACGTTTCTTCGGATCGCGTGAACAGATCTTATCCTCCCGTTTGAATTTCGAAAAAGAAGCATCGCGACGAACGACAGCAGAGTGGGGCAGTTTTATTTTCTTTCTTTTCACGTCCCGTAGCAGCCATTTGCTGTTAGGACGAGAACAGGATCGTTTCAAACCGTGCGCCCGTTCAGAATTATGTGCTACAAATATTGATAGAGATTCACTCGCCAAGAACAGTGTTACCTGTTAACCGTTGGGGTGACTTACCCACCACCGAGATTCAGGCAATTCAACGATGGGATTCGTGAAACACCTGAGAAGATATTCGGCGGTACTAGTTGTCGATCTAGCGGCTTCGCTCGGTCTTATTTATTCGTGGAAGAAAGGACACAAGTATGTCGCATCGGCCGTGTCTTTGTGTTACATCGGTAAGTAAAGAACAACTCTGAATAATTAACTTAACTAGATCTTTATTCCTCCACATGGCTCTCTCTGTTCCTCAAACTTCAAACTCGATTATATATTAACGCTAAATTTTACCGAGCTATAAATAAATAAAAGATTGTTATTTAAACTTTGTGATATTTGCTATACTAAAGATATCTGTACAATCATTTCTGACAATTCCTTATCAAATTCAATAATTGTAGGCTTAGTTTAATTAATCCTTAGTAGGCGTGCAGGTACTTCATGATATCCACGATATTCTTTAGAACTTCATGCTGATTGAAACATTTTTTAGAATATTTCTATGAAATCGATCGAATTACTAACAATTTTTAAACGGAGATTGATCGGTCGACGGAATCTGTTTATACAGTTTATCGTTCACGGAATCTGTGTTCGTCCTCAATGTCACGGACATCATAATATGTATACCGTTTGACTATTTATTCCGACGATTTCGATTCTGTTATTTTGAATATTCCTGCACGGTATACCATTTGTTTATTTCGATAAATATAAGTGTGTAATTGTTTTGCAATAATTTATATTTTTTAATGATTTATATTTTATAGTTTTTGCATAAATATAATGTGTCATTGTTTTGCTAAACAATGATAATTCGATTCATTGTTTGAACAAATGGTAGCAGAGTGTGGTTGAAAGAGTTCGAACAGTTAAAAAGAGTTAAAAGAAGTAAAAATTAAGAGAAAATTAACGAGACCCGTGCAAACATTATAAATGGTTGGAATTGGAATTTGTCAAGTGTCTATTTTATATAATTACATGATTCTTTTATAAACATTGATAATCCCATCCACTGTGTGAATAGTATTAATTGTTATGTAACTCTTTCATCACGTGGAAAGAACGAATCTTATTGATCTTGGATACGTCGTTGTATTTGCTAAAATGTGGTTTAACATCAATTTACACCTCAATATCAGACGAAATTTCTACTGCCGCATGACCACTCTTATCTACTTACCGGTCGGCTCTCCTCTTATCTGGATTAGACATCAGCAGAAAAGTCGATGACTCGATACAATCGTGATACACTGTAATAGTAGTTAAAAAAATAGATGAATAGACTGCAGATATTCATAACAATATTTGACATTTTCAAAGCAAATTAATTCCTTCGGTAAAGGTCTCAAGTTCAAGGTCAAACTCGGACATCGTTGACTTTTATGAGAAGATATGCTTCATTCCCTTATCAGTTTTAAGTGTACTTTTCTTTTACAGTAACATTTTATTATAGATAGTAACTCGAGCCGCAGTGGCTATTATTGTGAAGAGAAAGAATAATTTGCAGAGATCTAGAAAGAAGTTTTGAAAACAGTGGTTATACTGAAGAGGACTGGATTAAGCCATATCCAATTATTAAACAAATTCAGATTAGAATCAAAAAATTGGTTTGATTAGTTTAATCAGACAGTTCACAATGACTGATTTAGATCGTATCTCCATATTTAATTTTCTTTGCAATCGTTTCTTTTAACTTGTGAATGAAGAGATATTATTATTTTCAATTATTTTCTTTGTGTACAGTGAATCGAAACAATAAATATTGGC
The DNA here is from genome assembly GCA_028455615.1 of Lasioglossum zephyrum. Taxonomy (NCBI): domain Eukaryota; kingdom Metazoa; phylum Arthropoda; class Insecta; order Hymenoptera; family Halictidae; genus Lasioglossum; species Lasioglossum zephyrum. Next base: position 7,712 of record JAQQRZ010000214.1, read on the forward strand.
ACGCTTCTTGGATATTTTTAGAAGTTAGAAAAATTAGTTTACATACTACAAGATGTGCAGAAACTATATCGATAAAATTGCAGTCGGTATTAGAGCTGTTACTTTTGCGAAGATTCGAAGAATTGTGTAAAATTGTATTTGTTAGAAATTGTCAGGACGTGTCCGCTTTGAAAGTTCTGGGGCAAGTGCCCGCGCGTGTGGTTCCTCACAGTCCTCTTACCAAAAGGCATTGCCTTCCCCACTCCGTGGCCAAATCCTTCAGAACCATGTGTTCTTATTATTGTGTAACAATACGACGTCGGGTTGCTTGCCTTTTCTAAACATCTCGCTTTCAATAGACAGTCATTACCTGAGGTATCCTATGCGGTCCTCAGTTTATTGCATCGTATGGCATCGGAGCTGTTTACTAACTTCACGCCCACTCGCACCACAAATCTTTGCCATAAATATGCCAAGGAACCAAACATTCGTTCGGTCGTTCTTTCCGGAACTCCCCTCCAACCGCGTTACCGCTAACATATCGATGTAAACATTATGTTTCATAAAATATGGAAATATTTGTTTAAAGTGCCCAACATAATCATTTAGTTTTTGTAATAACTGTTCTACTGTGTTTACATTTTTTGTGTTAGACTAAATAATCTCACTCTGAAATTTCGAAGCTTCGAACCTCGATTCTGATCACTAGACTGCGGATCTTTATGCAAAATAAAAAATGTTTACAAGACGCAGGTATCAAATAAAAATATTTTGCATCTTTTAATTATCTATTAAGCTGAAACTAATAGACTGATGTTCTTAAATCTTTTTAATGTGACCACTGCTTATAAAATATAAGTCTAGTCGTCACCTACAAAGTTTCAGACATCGAAGCACCGAAACTTTAAAATCTTCGACCTTCGAAGGAAAGTAACAGCCCTAGTCAGAACGGGTTCCATGGAAATCACCGACACAGATTTCCCCGACTCCAGATTTGACCGACAACGATTTTGACCGACACGAGTTTCACTGAAAACGATTTTAGATTCGTTGGCGGTAAAATTTGTTGTCGATCAAATCCGCTGTCGGTTAAAGGCGTTGTCGGTCAAATTCGTTGTCGATTAAATTCGTTGTCGGTCAAATCTGGAGTCGGTGAAAACTGTGTCGGTGATTTCCATGGGACCCAGTCGGAACTACAGAGAAAGAGTACTGAAGTTTAAATAATATAGTGACATCGAACAAATCCTCATTTCTTTCAGGCGGTACTTACTTGTACTTCCGAATTAAGACCCGGCTGAAAATTCGGCCTAATCACGCGGTGATCGTGACTGGCTGCGATTCAGGGCTGGGATATAGTTTGGCTCTGCACTGCCGGCAACTGGGGGCAACTGTGATCGCTGGCGTATTGCAGCATGATAGTCCTGGAGCGAAGAGTCTGCGGAACAAGAGAGTTGCGTTCGTTTATCAACTCGATGTTACGAAACCTGACAGCGTGGCTCACTTCGTCGAAACCGTACGGTTGCTGTTGGAACAAGAGAATTTAGGTGAATTACTCCTCTGTTCACACCGAGAGCACCCGAGAACGTCTACTTAGAACGTGGCTCTTATTTACTCCTGTCAAAAGGATTGTTCGAAAAATTAAAAGAAAAATCATACTTGGAAAATGCCAAGATTAGGTCCAAACTACATTTGTGATTTGTAAATTAATTTAACTCAACGTTTCGATCCCTGTATGGATCCTTTTCAAGAGATACACTTTTGCGTCTGAAAAATTAATACGTTTCTTTTCAGACGTAAAAATGTATCTCTTGAAAAGGATCCATGCAGGGATCGAAACGTTGAGTTAAATTAATTTGCAAACTTGCTGCTGTCTTTAATGATCGAACCTTGCTTATATTACATTTTCGATCGAGATTTAATTTCATTTATTAGGAAACGCTAGGCATGGATTTGCCGACAAATTTAGAAAATGGGGCCCAAATTCATGCATACTTTTGGCACCAAAACGGTTGCGTTTTGCTCGTAAAGTACGTAAAGTATTAAAGTTGGCTAATTGAGCGTTGCTGAGACGTAAAAGCTTTAGTTTATTTGTTCAGAAACAATGACATACAACCTAACTCTAACTACTGTACGGTATCGTTGCGTTCGCTTCAAAATATGTATTTTCCAGACTAATTCTACATAGAGAAACTGTATATGTTACGATTTAATGATAGTAATCTAGCCGAGTTTCATCCATTACACCATCAAGCTGATTTTGCACGTTGTATTACACGAATAAGGTTCTCTGGCTGTATCATGTTTATGCAGCAGCCTCGGGCAGTGTGTTAACGTTCTCGTTCCGCTGCTCGCTGAAATTAATGCAAAATAATCATTACAGTTTCAGCGTAAACACGTAAACAAATGGAGGTTTTTAATTTTCAATATCCCGAGGCTGCCGCATGCCCGGCAGGATGTATTCAATTGTGGAATGATAACAGCTATTATAATTAGTACTTTAGTAATAGGATTTTCAGTAATCGTACTGAACCAAAAGGAACCTCAGAAATTTTCTTTTACGGGGCGTAATTCGCATTATAAACCAGGGCGAAAAAATTTACAGTTTGAGAAAGACACCGTCCCCAAGATGGACACGACCGTCGTAAAGACTTTCTCGCTAGTTACTGATATGTCACCATTCAGCATAAATACGTTTCTCAAATTGCCGTCGAACATCCTGTGTAAGGCAGGACCCGCTAGATAGCCTTACTGATGAGTCCTCTAGCGGGTCTAGGACGAAACACCTCCTTTCTTTTAAAACTGATTAAAACATTTTTAATAGCTAACGTGGTTCTCGAACCTGAAGATTCAAATCCGAATCCCGCGTTTTTAGTATCTCACAAATATGGCTAATTTTTGTAAATGATCGAACCTTTGCGCCGCGAATAAAAATTTGTAATATCCTGAAGATAAATTACGATCGATAACCAATTAATTAATTATTGTAATTCGCATTATTCGAAAGCATAAAGCTGCGTATGCTTCTGATTAATGCAAATTAGTCGATTGATCTTTTACGCTTTTGACTACTCAAAAACTATCCCAACTGCGAGACTACCTCCTTAATCGCTGTAACTGTAAAGAAAATGTTACGGTAAGGGGTTAATTCGGTTTGCTACTGATTGAAGCTCATCTGGTTTGATAACGCGATTAATTATGAATTATAGATGATGGGCGAGCGAATATTAGAGTGATCTATTTACAGAGCTACGATGCTTGGTCAATAACGCCGCCGTGATGATCTTCGGTGAATTCGAATGGCAGACGGAGGAGCAGATCAGGAGTCAAGTGGAAGTCAATTTCCTTGGCACGATGAGAATCACTCGAGAACTGATGCCGATGATCCGATCGCACTCCACTCGGATCATTGTAATCTCGAGTCACTGTAACATCCAGCCAATCCCCGGGGTGGCAGCTTACAGCGGGACCAAAGCTGCGATTTCTGCCTGGGCCACCGCTCTTAGACTCGAGCTGAAGAAGTACGACGTCAAGGTCGTTTGCTT
>JAQQRZ010000215.1:0-11198 GCA_028455615.1 Lasioglossum zephyrum
GAAGTTAACGGACTCCTAGGAGGGACGGTGTCTTCACGTCTGAGTGCTTCCGAGACAGTTTTTGTTTCCCCCCATAGTCGGTACTCTTTATCCTGCAATCTCCTGCACTCGGCGGGGTAACACCTTGCAGTTCCTTTCGTCATGCGCCCCAGTTGCTCGTTGGCGCAGGGCACGCGCCGCGCCGGCCCAATGGGCCCACTGGGGCCCAACAGTCCCTTCCTCACGGACCTAGATCCCGCTGCAAGATGGCTATCTCTAATTATCTCAAGGCGATTCGCCTCGAGCTGTGACCGTTGTATTCTTGTCGATTTTCCTCATGCTTTGCCGAAAAGCTTTAACACGCGATGGAAGAAATTCTTTTCTTCAATTAGAAATGTTAGGTTGATGCGAAAATAATTGCGATCCTCATCAGTAGACTTCGGCTCGATGTGCACAGAGTTTGGAATAAATTTCATTTAAATAAAAACTTTCGAATAAACTGGGTTTAAAACTCACTTGGAAAATTTTTATTTAAATACAAATTTTTCCCCAACTCTGGCTGTGCGAAATAAAAATGTAAATTAGTATCTTTCAATAATAATTTCAATACATTAATACTATCATCACTGTTTTAAATTCTATTAGGTTCAATGTGCGCAGAGTTTGGAATAAATTTTATTTAAATAAAAAACATTCGAATAAACTGGATTTAAAACTCACTTGGAAAATTTTTATTTAAGTACAAATTTTTCCCCAACTCTGGCTGTGCGAAATGAAAATGTAAATTTGTATCTTTCACTAATCATTTCAGTGTAGCGAAGATAATACATTAATATTCTCATCACTGTTTTAAATCCTATTAGGTTCGGTATCACTCATTCTGGTCATAAATGCATCAAATCTGGAGTTTATTCATCAGTTCAAACTTCAACGATTTTTCTGAAACGACGTTCATATCTTTGAATTATCATTTTCCAAATTTTCATTGAACAATTATTTGGATTAACTACCTGAAGTATGTATATTAATAATTTGTGTTTTTAATAGAATTTCAAAAGTCAGATATAAATGATTTTTTATATAAAATTTAATATTATTTGAGGTTAATATTGAATTTTTATATTATTTGAAATTTATATCGAATTTTTATATAAAAAAATTATATATTTGCTTGGCAACAAAGTAATTTCGTTATTTTAAGGTAGAATAGAGCTGAATTTTATTATTCAACCAATGAACTTGAACGAATAAGATATTTTCTCGTTTGTTCGATGATCTTTTGCAAAATGAAATAAATAAGAAAATATTTTATTGACCAACGTTCATCGTTTGTATGTACTTCATAATTACAAATGTTGCTGTATGAACGTAGAATGTATACATAATGCATACACGTGTCTAAGAGACATCGATGCACGCGCGAGTGTGCCGTTTCCTCTTTATTTTCACTTCCTCTGTTATTGTTCTCTTACTCGTCGAATAAGATACACATATTACACGCAGTTATTATATTCCGTGGCTTCCTTTATAATAGCATCTGTCGTCTCACTGCAGCGAACCGGCGAAACAGAGAAAGTCTGCCGGTACGTTTTCTGTATAAAAGAGACAATGGCTGGAAAATTGGTAATTGGAATTGTATTTTCAGCTTGGAGCCGAACGTCCGTTAGAAAAACTTTTGGAAATTTTATGGTCTCGCCTGCTGAAAACTGGCGGAACATATCCATCTCCTTTGTGCCTGAAGAAATAAAGTTTCAGTTTCAATTTCAGTATGTACGACAAAATTTAATCAACAAATTAAGGAAACAATTAATTTGGTGATTAAACTGCGGATTTTTGTACTAGATGAAAGTTGTTTGCATTAATTGCAAGATACAAGAGCTACGTAAATGTTTATTTGTTTTCTTAATCGTTTAGATGAGATAAAAGTAAGGTAGCAGAATTTATAAATTTTTCGAATTGTTATTTTCTATACTACGAAGATGGACTCATGAAATTATACTTTATCATAATATTTTGTGTTCATTGCTTTTCGGCAATACTTTTCAACGGGTGATTTTCTTAATTAATCACAGACGCTTTCATGTGTAAGAGCATAATACTGTTCGATAAGAAAATTCATCACAATTAGTAGAGTAAAACTGGATAAATAAAAGGAAAGATGTTTTTTAATTGAAATAAGAGAATGTATATTAATTGTTTTAAATTAAACCTTTCTGTCGTTCATGAAGAGAGCAACTTAAGTTAAGAAAATGAAGAGGAGGGAATTGAAATGTATAATCGAAACTCTGAAGGAAAGAATATTGAAATGTATAATGAAGATTGAAGAAAAGGAAATTGAAATGTTCAATCGAGCGCATCTCTCGCATGGAGATTCTCTTATCCATTCATCGAACTCACTGGATTTATCAAGCGGTTCGTGGGAATTTCAACGAGGGATGGAACTGTGTCTTGTGTAGAAATCCGATTTACAAATGCTGTGCCAATGAACAATTTATGTAATGAACAATCATTTTGGAAATACATAAAATAATCAAGTCGAATGATGTGATTTTAAACATTTTCTTATAAATATTACTTACGTATCAGACGTACAAAATCTCTTAAACAATGATAAACAAAATAGAATCCTTGCAAAAACGTTGAAAGATGATGTATTTATTCTTTCGTAAAATCAAAATAAGAAAAATCAACCTTTAATCTATCTTTAATAGAGATAGGAAAATATTAATTGTTTTTCATAAACATTTTTATATTATATGTTATAAACAAACGTACCATTCAATAGTGAATTAAGAGATTCAATACTGAAGATTCTAACTTGAAAGACAAAACAAGAAAGGGTTGGTGAATAAAGATTAACGTTAATAAAAAATGTAATAGAGTTATTTCATTCACCTTTATCGTTAATGGAAATATTTCATGAAATAATTGTTGTCAAATTATGTAAGTAATATATAAAATTGTTAATAATAAATTACCTTTCTCCCCTCGCTCTATAATATCGAGTCAGACTCGTGATAAAGATTCTGAGCAAACCTAAATATGTTATTAACTTTTAATTATTGGCATATAGTGAAAACGATATCAAAACTTTAAATTTAGTGTTTCAAGCACAAACAAAGGTGTCGACTACACTGACAAATATTTTGCAACGAAATAGTTATTGTATTGGATAAAAATTTATTTATTACAGTGTCATAGAAAATAACCAGTTATATAGAAAGTAGAGTGCAAGTAAACTGAATGTTAATTTCTCTTAAATCGAATTAAAATTGTAATTTGCTGTAGTCGATTTTATAGAAAAACACAAAAATATTTCTTTTGCATTGAAGTAGTTATCTCAATGAATAAAAATATATTTATATTGTAGCTGTATAAAATAACCAGTTATATAGAAAGTAGAGTGCAAGTAAACTGAATGTTAATTTCTCTTAAATCGAATTAAAATTGTAATTTGCTGTAGTCGATTTTATAGAAAAACACAAAAATATTTCTTTTGCATTGAAGTAGTTATCTCGACGAATAAAAATATATATAATGTTAATTTCTCTTGAACCGAAATAAAAATTGATTTCGCAGAAATCATACGACTGTGATAAATTAAAAAACTCTTCTAAACCATGAAATTTCGAGCGACCAAGTATTTCGAATCACTATAAGCACAAGAAAAATAATAGTGCAAGGGTTTGCGTACCATGGGGTTAAGCCTTTTAACAAAGTCCGAGTTCGTGATTAACTCGTCGTCGGTTCTCCTCGATGGAATTTAAATCAACAAGTTACTGGTTCTCGCGGCTCGGTTATCTACGATCAACAGGTACACCTTCCTTTCAGGAAGTGTCCAGCTTCTGTGTACGCGAGAACAGATAACGACCGGGACAGGAAAGGGAAGAAGGAAAAAGGCGAGCGAGTAAGCGAGCGAGCGAGCGTGCCGGTGGCGGTGGTGGGAAACGTCGGTGGCGGTGCCGGCACACTTCTGCCAGGGTAAAGTGGTATTAGACGAAGAGGAGGAGAAGGGTAGCTACAGAAGGAGCACGAACTGGCCACCAGGTGCACCTATAGAATGGACATAAAACGAAGTGGGAACCATATGTTGATGTGCTGAAGGACGCACGGCACGCGCCACACTCAAACGCCAGCCTTTAGACCGCGAAGACTTCTCGCTGATCCCACTGTCACTAAACTGATGACATGATCTTCGTGATACAGTGAACTAAAATCATCAGAAACTACTGTGCTCATTCAATGACAATCTCACCTGACCTCTCTTGCTCTCTGTGATCGATAAAAGAGACCTCTTTTCGAGATTGAACTTTCAAGAACGATTCAAGAGAACATCAGATTTCCGGGACATGTGATGATCGTATGTGAGTGTCGTACAGTTGTGCTGTTATGTCTAAGACACGGTGAATTTGAAGTTGAAAATTCACAGAGTTCAACATGAAGAGTTCATCCCCGAAGAGCTAGATCTTGAAGAGTCGATATATTCGGAGTTTCTTGTGATCTTCTTCGGAGGTCCTCGTTTTGTATTTGTATATTTGTAACGCCGGTGACAATGAACATGTATTGAGAGAAATTTCGCGGGACCGTTCGAAGATGACGTGCAGGATTGTTTGATGAAGCACGATCGTCGAGAAGCAAGTGATCGAATTATGGCTCTGATGACGAACCAGCACGATTACCCGGTGACCACCGCGATGATAACTAGTTACTCGGGCACTAGAGGGTACGACTCTTTGTACCCGTCGCCGTACAATTCCCCGAACTACGATTCCGTGAGGATCCCATACGGCGAGAGTTTCGGGCACAAGTGCGAGCACACTCCGCGAAAAGAATCGGAACCGATCGGCTATGAAAACGAGGTGGTCCCGAAATATTCGAGAACCCCGGACTCGTATGACAGGAGTTCTTTTGGTGTGTTGACACCTATGACGCCACAAAGGTAAGCATGAATTTCGATAATCAAGACTGTTCTGTTCGCCGGGCACGTTATTGTCAGCACATTTTCAAAGCCTAACGCACGTTCACGCATTTCGTGTGACGTTAAGCTTTTGAATGCGCTAATTTCGTTAGGGGCTCGATGGTTGCATTTGTGACGAGTGAGACGGCCAGGATGAATTGCTCGAAATGATGGCATATATTAGCCGGCTATTGCGGTTAAGGGATGCTCATGAAAGTCCCATTGAATTTCAACAGGTACGAGCCGCAGCACGCGATAAGTCACACGGTTTCTCCCAGGTCGACGCTACACGAAGAGAACTCCGTTGAATACACCGCGGCGGCTTATTGCTACGAGACACCACCGCAGGAACAGAAATTTCAGATTCTTGAAAAGAGCGACGCGATGCAGATGATCGCCGAGCCCAGGAGGACTTGTTGGGAACCTGTTACGTCCGCCCAGGTGAGATAGAATATGGGCAATTGCGATTTTGCGTTTTCAATGTTAGGCCAGTCGAAAAAAGGCGTCTACTTTGGAAAGTATTCCGAACTTAATGAAATTTTGACAGGTTATTTAGAATCTGAGTTTTCGACCTCGAGGACCCTGTCCTAACTTGGGGAAGGGGATAAAACCACGAATTTTATTACCTTGTTTCGGTTTTTCGAATATTACTCAAAAACTGTGGGTCCTAAGAACTTTTGCTTTACATTTTTGGGACCATGTGCTAACTTGGGGAGGGGAAAAAAACCACGATTTTTATTACCTTGTATCGGTTTTTCGAATATTACTCATAAACTGTGGGTCTTAAGAACATTTGCTCTTCATTTTTGGGATCCTATGCTAACTTAGGGAGGGGGAAAAACACGATTTTTGTTACCTTGTATCGGTTTTTAGAATATTACTCAAAAACTGTGGGTCCTAAGAACTTTTGCTTTTCATTTTTGGAACCCTGTGCTAACTTGGGGAGGGGGATGAAACTACGAGTTTTATTATCCTGTATCGGTTTTTAGAATATTACTCATAAACTGTGGGTCCTAAGAACTTTTGCTTTTCATTTTTGGGACCCTGTGCTAACTTGGGAAGGGGATAAAACTACGATTTTTATTACCTTGTTTAGGTTTTTCGAATATTACACAAAAACTGTGGGTCCTCAGAACTTCTGCTTTTCATTTTTGGAAAGATTATTAAATTTCATTGAAATTTCACTGTTCAAACGTATTTTTTCACCCAATAGGCAACGAGAGACAGGTGTTCAAAATTAGGAAATTAAGTGGCAACTGACGAATATAGGAAAAGACAGCAAATTACACTGTTCAACAACAAAAATGTGTGGCTACTGTAGCAACCTTCAGACAACACTCACCAATGTGAACTTTCCCACAAATGTGAAGTTGTCGATTTATTTTAAAAAACGTTTTCTTTTTGTTTACAAGAAAACAATTTTAAAAAATGTTTAATCAATAAGTTGTTTTCATCGGAGTAGGATCAAATAATTGAGTTCAGAAATTGTTATTAATGTTTTTATATTTTCAAAGTTATTAAATTATTAATAAACAAAAAATAACTTCAGCCTTTATATATTGGAGGATACAATTAAAAAATCCCTATAGATCCTCTAAAAATGTTTCCATATAACTATTGGGTGTATCTTATACAGTTTTTGGCGCTGATTCCGAATCTGGCTTTAATTTTATTTATTATTATATATTTATTATATGTTATTATTTGTTATGTTTTATGTTATATTGTATATTTTTATACGTATTTTTTATTTCTTTTATAATTATATATATAATTATACGTATGTAATATACGTATATATATACGTATATAAATAACATAAAATACGTAAAATACATATATGTATATAATAACATAATAAATATTTGAGTTTAAAATTTGATTTTGAAAAAAAACACGTTTTTCTACTTTGAACAAATATTGTGATGTTATTATATAAGATATTGTATTGTTCTTTACATTTTTTAAATCGAATTTGTTGATTGTTTTTAGAAACAATCATCACCTACGAATAGTCCACGGCGCGGAAGGCGACGATCGAGGGATGTGCCACCGTCGCCGAACGTCTTGAAGCGTCGACGCCTCGCAGCAAACGCCAGAGAGAGACGTCGTATGAATGGTTTAAACGACGCCTTCGACAAACTAAGGGAAGTTGTTCCCAGCCTGGGAGCCGATCACAAGCTCAGCAAATTTGAGACCTTGCAAATGGCGCAAACGTACATCGCCGCGTTGTGCGATCTTCTCCAGAGGCACGACGGAAAATGGCAATGACAAAGTGAGGAGGAAATGTTGTAACGGTAGGGAAAAAATAATTATTCATTAACTCAGCTTTACACTACCGCTGAAAAGTAATGGCAACGTCTAAAAGTTAGTTAACTTCTTGCCCTACAATAGAGTCTAATAAATATGTGTGTTATTAATCTTCTTTAAAGCGAGATGAAATTGCATTTCGGTTTTTCTTTTTAATCTTTCGCTGCACAGTGGATCATATCTTATACAGTTAACAAATTTGGCATATAGTAAACCAAGAAGGTTTTTTCTTAATATTCTAAATTATTATCCAATATTTTCTAAATGTTGTTTTCATTTTTTTTGTTTATATTTTCCCTTAAATGAAACACAAAGACTGACCTTTCAATTTTTTCATTCCAATTGTAGATAGAAGCCTTTTCAGATATGAAACCAATTAAAATCGTGTGAAATTCCGTCATGTTTTATATCCTAGCATTTTGTGAAAATTTTCGAAAGCCATAATTGCATAAAAATCCGCAGTCTAGCTATGATAGAACAATATACATAATAATAATAATAATTACACGGGACAAAATTGTTCTAAATATTTTTTCTACTAACACGAACTACGTTTTGTAGAGAAAAGGAGAGTGTCCATTTTTAATTTTGAGCAGTAGTATATGTAACTCAAAATAACGCATTTATTATCGACACCTGTTATTTCATTAATCGATAAACGAATTTTATTTGTCGAAAGATGGTTCAACGAACAAATATCCGGTATAAGAAGTTATACTGGGTTCTCGTAAGTAAATTATGTAATTTGAAAATGATATTTAGGAGGCGCGAATAATTTGTAGTCTTTATAAACAATAATTTTCTTGTGAAAAATACGATATCAGAATTTGATGGGAATTTCAAAAATCATGCCAGCAAGAGATTTTAGTCAAATTTGACCAGCCTGTTCAATGTAGAAGTTTGTAAAACGTATTTAAGTAATTAATAATTAAGATATCAATTTAAGCCGCTACCAGAAAAGTATGTTTTTCTGTCTTTCTTCGACGTATTTTTTTTTTGAAAATAGCACTTTTTATATCGTTTACATTAATTCTATTTTTGCAAGAGACATAATTAAAACGGCAGCAAAATATAAAATGGAGGACAACGGACTGATTTAAAAAACAATAGAGCGTAGACTGAATTGTATAGTATGCACACGATCTGTAAGTCATCATCTTCGTTATCATTAACCAACAAAGACGAAACAAAGAGTTTGATAATTAATTTTATATAAAATAATTTCATTTACTTTCGTAATATCATTTATAATAGAACAATCGATGGATATTGTAGCATTTATTTTGGTAATATTATTTAAAGTAGGATAATCGATATTAATATTTATTGTAGGTTATAACTAGACAGCAGATCTTTATGCAAAATAAAAATTATTAACATAACATGCAACAAGCCGAACTTGAAATAGAAATTTATTTTCTATCTTAATATGTTCAATATGTTGAAAATAATATGATAGCATTTTTAATTTACACCTAATCATTTTTGTCAAAAACGCAGAAAATTTGCGGTCCAGTTATAACAAAGCTGATCAAGAAATGAATTTCAAAATGTAAACTAAAACAGTACACTGAAAATTATTTTAATTCTATTATGCTAAAGCGTCGTCTTTTATTTAGTGTTTGAATATTTGTATTGTGTGTATAGTGTGTGTGAAAAGAAAATGGATCATGTGTAAATTTGTAGTCGTTACTATTAAAAGTGTCAATCGTTTCCACGATATATGATCCAAAGATTAAGTACTCTTGAGAATATTAAGTTTAGCTTAGGTGGAGCGTTAAGTTACTTTTAAGTAAGCGCGAATTTTCTTATCCTATTTACCAGTACTACGATATTGCATGGTACTTTCAATCTTTATGTAACGGTCTTTTTTAATGGAGATTTATTTAGTAGAATACTCGAATCGATAAGTGATAATAGAAATGTAAAAGGATAGTGCCATTAATACTAATTCCAGTAATTATTAATGATTAGTTTATTAATAATCCGAATAGTTATTAGGTGCTTTGTGTTAAGTTTGAAAAGAAGAATCGTGCGAGATGTTCCCATTTAACGAAATGATTATACATATTTAAATGATACGTTGTACTTAATTTTAATGTACGTTTATCAATAAGGGCGTAACTAGTCAGGAATGTTAATTAAGCCGCGAAGTTTACGGTAGTCATTTTGTGCCGTCCATTGATACATTACAACAAAGGGCCAAAGAAGAAACTAATTTACAATTACGATATACTTAGTATCACGATACGATTATAATTACGAACAGTCTTAAAACATCGATGTCGATACAGCTTTGTAAAATTTTGTAAATAAAGTAGTATTTTATAACCACAATAACGTCAGCAGTCTTTTCAATTCCCTTCCTATATGATAGTTTTACTCTACTCTAGTCCTCAAACATTAAAACAGTTGTTTTTAGTTTTCGAGATTAGAAATAGAAGAACAAAAAATTTAAAAACAATTAAGACCAGCTAATTAGCAAATGAGCGATTTTTTTCGATTTCTGGTAATTTTGTTGTCCAAAATAAGGACATGACTAGGCAATAAATCCATTGAAGTTCCTTGATTTCTTAAGTCACATATTATAAAAGAAAGAAAGAGGTAAAATAATAATTTACATAAATGTGAAAGATTTGTTAATTTCTGTGATTTTTTAAGTGTATTACTTTGCTAATTTTTTATTTGAATAATCTCACGTAAGCACGTATGTGTACCTTATGTTTCCATGCTTTGTATTCTAAAATTATTATAAATAGAAAAAATTAAAAACTTCTATTTTTTTATCTTTTACCTTCATATATGATAGTTTTAGTCTACTCTAGTCCTCAAACATTAAAACAGTTGTTTTTAGTTTTGGAGACTAGAAATAGAAGAACAAAAAATTTAAAAACAATTAAGACCAGCTAATTAGCAAATGAGCGTGTTTTTTCTATTTCTGGTAATTTTGTGTCCAAAATAAGGACACGATTAAAAGCAATAACTCTATTGAAGTTCCTTGATTTCTTAAGTCACATATTATAAAACAAAGAAAGAGGTATAATAATCATTTACATAAATATGAAAGATTAGTTAATTTCTGTGATTTTTTAAGTGTATTACATTGCTAATTTTTTATTTTAATAATCTCACGTATGCACGTATGTGTACCTAACTAAAAAATTAAAAACTTCTATTCTAAGTTGTAAATATGTCTTGTTTTTTTATCTGTAAAAAGTCGTTTTTTGTATAAAACCCAGTTCGCATTTTCGAGAAATGAGAACGCGTATCCCGCACCCTTGAAATCCTGGAAAAACGAGCCCACCCTCTTAATTTCGATCGTCAGCATAGATTGACAAAATGAGCGAGTAGTTTTCGACATTTGGCAGCTTTGCTAAAAGAAAAATGACCGTCGAGTATCCTTTCGGTTGGAAATCGACCATTCGGCGACACCCAAATGAAAGAAAGGGGTGGTGACAGTGACCGGCAACCCTTTTCCACACGGCAAATTGGCAAGATCCGAGGAAGAACGTTTGTTTCGAAACGCGTGGGCGGACAGCGGCACGTGCTTCACAATAGAGCTCGTTATTATCGGTTTCACGTTATTTTCTTGTCTTTCTCCTTCGTCTAACGGAAAGCCAGTATCCACTCGTAAATAAGGATTCCTTCTAATTCCAGATGTTCGATAATTAGTGATCATTACGGATTTTATGCATTCATGACAGAAACGATTAATTATTAGGTTGGCAATTAAGTTCGCGATCCCCACATTTTCTCAAACGAAGTAATTTATATATATTCTTTAAGCGCGAATAGTTTATATCAAATTAATCACAAAATTCAGAGCTTTCCAATGATATAAGTACAGTTCAAAAGAAATGATGCAATAAAAAGAATTACGAAGCAAAGCGAATTTAGTTTCCAACCTCATAATAATTTTTCTGAATAACATTAGTCGAAGAATTTAACTTTT
>JAQQRZ010000216.1:0-11135 GCA_028455615.1 Lasioglossum zephyrum
GTGTAACATAGAATAAACTCGCAGAATTAAATCAAATGAAAACCTGCAGCACGATTGACGAATATAATCTCAGCGAAGAAAATTTAATTTAGCAGCAATAAAGGATAAAAATTCATAATAAAATATAAAACAGCGTGCGTTTCGATAAAACGTGGAAACAGATTGACGATATTTACATTAGGAAATATTTTTCTGATTCCTCTTTATTTCAACGAGTGTATAGCGAGGTTGATAAACACAGTTTACGGTTTCAGTTTGAATAACACGACCTCTGTAAATGGTTTATATAAATATGTATTGGCAATCGTTTCTTACGCTGTATTGCACGAACAAACCTTTCTGTTGTTGTTTCGTGTTTTTGTTACGGCTTTTTAGAGGCGCATTTATCAGCCTACGTTCACATAACATATTTTTATGTGGTCATTGTTTTACGAAAAAACGTGGTGTGTTTTGCGCGCTGGCTGCATTGTTCAATCATGTCGAGCATGTTGCGATACCGGACCAATTAAAATGAATAAACGTTTCATTGGAAATATATTGTTATCGTAGCGAATTGGTGGTTCGATTGCAACGAAAAAACCAGCGGTGAAAAGATGTTTTACATTGAAGTTACGATTTTAAAATGAAAAGCGTGAGGGACGCGTCTTTTCATTCTGCAATAAAGAGCATATTCGCGGGAATAACTGGCTGGAAAGTCTCGGAGCTTTCAGCGCGTGATTCTTGAACCGTTTACGTCGTTAGTGGCAGGACCAGACAATCTCTGTGCGACCACTCGTTGTCACGGTTATTTTTATACGCGGCATTGTTTATGAACGAGGCGTGGGCTCCATCGGCGACGCGACGCGGCCCTGCGAATCCGGCACAGATAATCCACCGTGAAAAAGTGTCGCGACGTCTGCCTCGAATGGCGCGTCTCTCGATGGTTAATTAATCCGACAGGATCTAGTGAACTGTTCAACATTTACGAGGATCGGCAGCCGCGCTGCATGCATATTTCAGGGAACGTTTCAGCGCGATGACGCTCACCTTGAGCGGCGCGCACGCTCCTATCTGCTAGAAAGCCGGGAACCGGCAATTAAACGTATCACGTAATTTATAGCGAGAACACGCGCGCGTAAACGTGACTCCATTAAATCAAATTGTCCAATTAGTACAGCTTTGTTTGTAAAACGCAGAACGAGCGGCACGATTGATTTAGCCCCCGCGCGCTCGGCAGCTCGCGCACCGCTGCAATTCACGGTTCGGCCGTTCCGCGATATAAAGTACCGCCGCGATAATGCAATTACATGCGATGCACCCGCGCCGTTCTGTTCCTCCGAAGAGAGTTCCGCCGATTCGACGAGTCGCCGCCATGCTGCCCGCTAAAATGAAAACGTGACTCGCGGTTCTTTATGCTGCGTCCAACACTGTGTCGTCCAATGGATAGAAATCAGGAAATCAAAGTGTAAGATCAGTATGTTTGTCTATTTAAAAATGTTCGTAACAAAATGTACTTTCTAAAACTATCTTCGATTTTAACTGAATAGATCGTTATTCAAATTCAGGCTGAAAACTTGGAGATCTGTATTATTTGTCTACCCGAAAATGTTCGTAACAAAACGTACTTTCTAAAACTACCTTCAATTTTGACTGAATAAATCAATTTGTTATTGAGGCTTAAACTTTACTGTCAAATTCTGAGCACTTATTCTACTGTGGTTCTAAAGAGGATGCACGATCGATTACAACACCTAGATTGCAATGTGTTTTCTATTTCTATATTCGGGTTATAAAGTCACTAACTCGATGTTTGTCTTTGCGTCTGACTATGCACTTGGCTATTCTACTGTGGTCCTGAAGAGGGTGTCCGATCGATTACAACACCTAGATTGCAAAGTGTTATGTATTTTTATATTCGGGTTATAAAGTCACTAACTCGACGTTTGTCCTCGCGTCTGACTATGCACTTGGCTATTCTACTGCGATTCTACAGAGGATGTTCCACCATCTATTATAAACGAATTGCAGTGTTTTTTATTTGTATTCTTTTTATTTGTATTCGTATTTATTGTTTCTGATCTCATATTTTCCGAATTTTCAATTTTTCCGGGCATCTTTTCGAATTTTTCTTTCCCTAAAAACCTTATTCGTACTATTACGAACATTTTTTTTTAATTAGTGAAATCGATCCAGCCTTTCTCATGCGATGTGCTTACAAACGAACAGCATTTTCAAAATTAGGATTTAGTTTTTTATTTATATAGATAGATATATGAATGCACTGACTCGCTGTTTGTCTTTACGTCTGACTATACGCTTGGCTGTTCTAGCGTGATTCTAAAGACGATTATCGGTCGACTGCATTACAGAGTGTTTTGTATTTTTATATTCGGGTTATAAATTCACTGAAACGCTGTTTGTCCTCGCGTCTGACTATGCACGTGGCTATTCTACTGCACTTTTAAAGAGGATGTTCAACCATCCATTATAACCGGATTGCAGAGTGTTCTGTATTTATATATTCAGAGTATGAATACACTGACTTGCTATTTATCCTCGCGTCTGACTATGAGCTTGACTATTCTACTGTGATTCTAAAGAAGATGTTCGATCAACCAGTATAACTAGACTTTTTAAAACTCCGTTCGCAATAAAAAATTATTCAGATCTATCAGACCTATATGTACTAATAATACAGGAAAAACTTGCATTTGTTATAGTTGCACGATGACTGTTTTTTAATTGCAACTAAACAAACGACAGCGTATGTTTTAAGAGCTAAATATAAATTAATATAATTTTTGTTTTACCATCTTTTCGAGCCCCATGAACAAATTTTTTTAAAAATATTCTGTTTATTAAGGGACCATAGTTCGTCGAATAACTGGATTGGTGTTAGACGTTAATGTGCGAAAGGGTGTACATCTTTAAAGAGGTAGACAGGTATCATACCTTTAAGCTAGAGTGACGATGAGAACAGGTAAATTGATAATGTCTGCTAGACAGCGTTACATTTACGCTGTTAGGGTTCTTCGTACCCACCTCTAAAAGCTTTATCCGGCCTGTGATCGCCGTTTCTCAAAACTTTTACTGCAGGAGACTCCTTTTGCGTCACGCTTAGTTGCCCCATGCCGTGGCACTTAATTAAAAAAAAAACTCTTTTGCTATTACCTAGTGTCGGCACACGCTAAATTAAACACAGCTGTGTTCAACTAGTCTTACTAATTACAAGCCACTGATTCAAAATACATACATACTCAAATTTCTAATTAACATGTCGAGCTTGGTGCTTGCACATAATAAATGAATCAAAATCAACATACGAATCGTGATACGATTAAACGTCAGTAGTGAAACTTAGTATTTTAGGTTTATCAACATTATGAAGATTCTTGTTTATTTATTTAATGCTTTAAACCAGATGTGGTTTATATAGCATATTCAATACACGAATTCCATTAGTGTATTACATAATGGCTTAATGTGCCTCTTAGTTTAGCTTAACTTAACAGTAATTTTGTTATTCAAAAAATTGATTCAATGAAATTAAATTGTTAGTGCACAACGCTTAATAAAATCGAAAATGATTAGTAAACCTTTAATATCTGGACCACATAGGAAGCATCTTATAAAGGTTGGAAGACAGTACTTGATCAAGATCTTGGGATTCAGCTCCACATGAAGATTCTTGTATGAGAAATTATCGATCAGTACTGTAATCATTCAGTGAACTATATTAGGACCGATGCGGTCCTACTCAGATTTCTGCTAATAATTATTCAACGTGTAAATATTAATAACTTTCTGCGGATTTAGAAGAAAATTCACTATCTCGCTATGTCTCTATATGCACCATCTCGATAGCGATGAATATTAAATATAATTTAATTGAGTTGTTGCATTTTTAAAGCACATTTAGAAGGTCCACTTAAGGGGTAACAAAAATCGTATAAAATTTGAATAAACGCGAGCTTATCGCTTTCGCAAGGCTGTATAAATCGGTCACGTTTAGTGCTCGGTGGATTCGGTGTTAAAGGCTACCGTTCTGGCTGCGTGTGCGAAAACGGGAAAATAGCCACTTAAGCTTTGCAACGAACTACCGTCGCGTCGTCGTGTTGGCGAACAAAACGGTATCGTGGCGCGAAGTATCGAATACACGTGAGCGCAAAATATTCGGCGATAGTCTTAACAGCATTCGTGCACGCTCGTTTTCGAACCAAACCCGTTACGAGTTCGACCGGATTGCACGCTCGAAAGCTCGCCCGTGCTTCCAAAGGTTTTCTTGCCCTACGCTTTTTCCCTTCATTATCTTTCCTTTCTTTTCCCTTCTGGTCAAAGCATGATAGATGTCTGGAGCTCGACAGCTTGAAGCGAACCCTGGCAAAAACCGTGTTTGTATTTAAAGAAAAAGCAAAGATTGATATACTGTCCAGTCAACGGATAATCGTAACTGTTGATTCGGTACACACTGATCGACGACGATGTAAACGTAGATAAAAATTTTCAATTTATTGCAATGTGAACGTGTTCTGGGAGAAGCATGAAATTGTATTGTTTAAAAATTATTTTTTTCATTGCATTGTGTTCTCTTCCGTAATTATTAAAATGACGCACGTTTCGCTGAAAACAGCTGAAGGCAACATTCGTTTTCATTCTATTTTAATTATTGCATTCTTGTTCACGCAAGTTGATTTTGCATATTTATTTTTCCAACATTAACTGTGCACGACAATGTGATTCTATTATTTCCTGAAAAATGTTCAGCAGAGGTATGTACATAATTTTTGCATTGAATGGGGAAAATTTAATTATTTTATAACATATTTAAATATTCGTTTCACTATTTTTCCTGTTAGTTGTCAATAAATATTTACAATTCCTATCGATAGGTGGCACCTTCATTCTGTGAATATGAATACAATATGGTTCCTTTCTTAAGCAAAAAACACAAGGTTGATTCGTCTAAAAATATAGAGTTTTATTATTAATTACATAATAAATAATTATTATATGCTTCCCACGTGTTTGTGCTTCCCTATATTATCTCAGCACCAGGTTTGTATAGCACTTGTGCTCGTAGATTTTTATAATTAAAGGTTTTTTTTATTTGTTCGTTTACTCACGAATTATCAAAATCAATTATCAATTAATTGTGCGTTTAACTGTCACTCTGTATGTCTATCTGTTTACTTTTCTAAATTATCTAGTCCCGCCCTCTCTCGAGGCTTACATGAATAAAATCATAAACAAGAGACAGAAAAATATTCGATAATCCTTGCTGTGATTTTCAAAGAAATGTTTGTTTACACATCTTCGAGTTTCGTTTATAACTTTAGCAGCAGTAGTTCTAAAGGAGCCGTGGCAAATGAGTCCGAGCACTCCGAGGTAACTTGAACGACAAATTCGTCTTACTCCTCGTTGAAATGATTGGCGAATCGCCCTGGAGGAGAGCTGCAGTGTCGAAAAAAGGGGGCATCGTATTCCAGGATGGAACTTTTAAAAAACGATCGCACGGCAACGGGAGCTTTCAATGTCGGTGAATAGAAAGCTCCCAGGGAATTGACCTTTCCGGTATAAGCGCCGCATTGTCTGTCACGGCAGTCGCTCGCTATTGCTTCCAGATTCTCCGAAAGAGCCGGTGACGTCACCGGTTAGTTATGGCAAAGGCGAAACGTCGAAAGAAAAAGCTCTATCCCACTCTCTCCCTTTCTTTCCCTTTCGCGAGTTGCTTCCATGAAAGGGAGCCGTTTCTCGTGCGCCGTTTCCTTTTTTTCGGGACGCTCTCCGTCGCGCAAGTCGCCGGGAAACAGTTAATTACGGCCGACAACATCGCTTTGTTACTCATTAACGAGATGACGCGTCGCTACGTCATTGGAATTCAAACGAACGGCGATGCTCCTTCGAGATTTTGCGTCGCGACGTCAGCAACCCTTCTCCCTCTCACTTTACACTGAAAACACTTCCCTTATACCTTGCACAACTGCTTTTGTTCCGGACAAAAGCGTTTTCACATCAGAAGACCTAGCATTCCTCTGGAGCTGATATACCTACTCCTTTTCAGTGTTGGCGGAGCAACGCGTTCACAAAAGAAATGTCTTTTTCACATGTCTTTTTTTTTTTTAATTTCAAACCGCATGCGCGGCCGTAGGTGGATGCGCGAGCCACGAAATAATGGGAGGCCCGTGTTCCGATCCGTCTGCCGCGATTCTTCAGGATTTCGTGGTTGTGAACCGGATGAATCGCTACGGTGCACAGTGGAGCATTTGCCTCGAAAAGTTGGCCAAAATACGATTTTTCAAATCTTTCGTGAGATGAAGAATTTTTAGCTATTGGAATATATAAACAACAGTGTACTAGATTTTTGTAGATCGCAGATTTTTATGTGAAACGAAAATGGTATGCATCAGTTGCACAGTATTAAACGTTATGATTTTTTTTTATTAGAAAATCTCATATGAGATTTATTTCAACATAATTACAAAAAAGACGAAATACGCCACATACAAAACAGAATATAATAATTACAAAATAGAGATGTATTGAAATGTTTCTTTTTTTATTAGTTTTGATAACGTGTGAATACACTAAACACTGAACTTACTAAGCATTGAAGCAAGTTCATCCTGAACGCGCAGAGATTATGGTTCTGAGAAAGTTTAGCACTGAAATTCATAGTTACAATCTCTCTCGTCCACTTGCTCGATATCCATTGTCTACATGCACTTAATTATTTAATGAGTATATATTCCCGCGCATGGTCAATATACTTCCAAATATTCCCATATACAAATAAATAGGAGCGTAGCTCGTGACAATACGGATGATAAATATTTTCTCGTCAAGCACTCACCATCGTGTGTTCAATTTGAAGGATCGAGCTGTGCTGTGTCTATCAAGTGTAAATTTGGTCTTTACGTGCGTACATACGTACGTATGTTCGAGCTCTGGACTGGATTTACAAAATCGAGGCAAATGTTGTACACGGTGATTGGTGGTGGTGATATTTCCTGGATGTCGCTAGATTTAATCACGGAAATGGTGCAGGACAGATACGGATAGGAGCTTGTAGAATTAAATGGAGACACTTTGCCATCGGTATTGATCGAGCAATCGAGCTAGTTATCGGTAAATCTTATTTACGACTAGAACGTTCAACACCCTGTCAAATCATCAACTTTTTCAAGTATGTAAAAATAACTTTTACATTTTCCCAACGTGTTTACTGTTTTAAAACTAGATTCACCACCACTGGTTATATGACAGGTTCCAGACTTTTTGTTTCACAATTATTGGAATTATAAAGATGCTTTCTTGGTAAATGATTAAATAAATATATTTGGTAGCGCAGATATTATAATATGAACAGCACAAAGTTCAAATGAATTTAATCTTGTTATTTTTATAAGGCAACATGTATCAGCTACTTTTAAAGCTCTATTTTTATCGTAAACTAACTGTCCCGTCTACGTTGTCCTCTCCAAAATTCAATAAATTTGTTTGTGGTCGTTTTGTGAATTTCTAAAAAGTTATTGGAAATATGTGAACAAAGTAAAAATGAGAAGAAACGTATTTCTGAGTGATCATTATATATATATATTGACAGTTGTGACTATGGATATTCAATTAAGGAGTATATTCAGAAGTACGTCAATAGGAAATTTTACATGCTCGACAACGAACTCATTGAAAACCAATAATACGCTGTCAAACATGTCAACCTGCTATTTGTATCGTTTCAAAAATAATGATTTTTGCAGTTTGTCCGAATTTTCCGAATTTCCTTTGTAATAATCTCGAATTTTTTTCTGAAAACTTTCCCATAACGAACAAAACAAAAAAAGAATTACACAAAACCCTTCGCCCGAATCATGAGTTGTGGTCTTCAATTCATACAAAAATCCCATAGAAAAAAGCACCTTCATTTTTTCCCGAATTTTCCTTTTAGTTTAGTAACTTGTCTAATTTTTCTTTCCCTAAAAACCTTATTCGGACTATTACGAACATTTAAAAAAAAATAGTCAAATCGGTCCAGAGGTAGATACATACATACAATTTGTTTTGTAGTATTAAGTTAATAGATTTGTTCTCGCTGGCGTTACAGTGAACAATTTGTTTCTTACCATCCGAAGTCATCCAGTAATTAAACTACAAGTCTGCTGTAGAACTTGAATCTCCCAGAAATACGATAGCTCTGTATCATTGGAAATCGCAAAAAATGGAGAAAGGCATGCGAAAGCAATATTCCGCGACCAAAAGTTTCGTACGACTCGGTAGATACGGAACGTAAAGTTGGTAATATTAGTGTAAGCTCGCGCGTTGTTTCTTGCGCGCCGCGAGCGGGATTAATTAAAGCGTTTTTGCATGCGCCCGGTTTCACGTAACTGAGAGCAATCAACATCTCGCCGGTATCTAATTGATGTTCTTTCGCGTCCCCTATTCCAAGGAAGTTCTTTCGATGCAAAATCAATAGATAAATTCTTTATGGAACAGGGAATTCAGTTTTTCAAGCGGAGAGTCGCGAGTCGTAGCGAATGGCAAAATCGTTGCAATTCCGATTGCGATAAACAATCAGAAGGAAGCGATCGCGAACAATTACAAGCACTAAATGTAATTCAACTGGTACACGCGATATTGCAACGATTATGGCGTGAACCATACGTCTGGATTTATACTGACATTCGGGAGAGTGTGTTGTGCAATAAAGGAGAATGTTTCATAGAGCATGGTCAAATGTAGTACAGGTGCCAATGGGACTAAATCCTAGTAATTTAGTAATACGCTGTTACATTATAGTGAAATCCCAGCCGTATTGTGACCCGATATTAACGAAGCCTGTCATTAACAGATTTAGTAAATCATAGACCAATAATAAAGCTTTAAGCCCCGACTGCATTAAGCAGTCTATTTGCAATTGTATACTAAGTGGCTTTTGGACTGTCCAAATACGTTTCTTCCAATCTTAAAAATATTCTTACGATAAGGATAATAAGATACAATGGCTATAAAGCGGTAAACCGGACTAAAATAATTCTGTGCATCACGTTCAAGATGCAGTTAAATATTTACGAAACTGTATTTTTCCCCCTTGCATAACTAACGAAGTGTATAAATACGTTTGAAGCTTTAATTGTGAAGTCAAGTGCTCGAGTCTGCGACGTGGTTGAAATGCTACAAAGCTGCATTTGTAGTGGTCATAAATTTTGCAATTCACCTATTCAAACTAGCAGTACTCACGGCTGGCAATTGTCAACGAACGACGTCGGAATACGTGGAGGGCCTTTTAGGAGTCTACATAAATTTTATATATAAATTTCAATAATATAAAAATTTTCATAATAATTTATATACTATCGTTAGCAGATGAACTATTATTTTATTTACCAGATAAAATGAAAATTATAACACCTCGTACAATACTTAAATGTTTAGCAATTGATTAGATATCAACATATTTAATATTCCAAACGACAAACCATTATTCATAATGGTATAGCAATTTTTAGTGGTGACTTTCTCAGTGCTGAGGGTTAATTTGGTAGTAAGCGAAATACATATAAATGTTGCAAAGCTCTGGTTTATCTAGAGAGGGGGAACAGGTTTATCTCGTTCGAAGAATGATAGGGGTCCCATGAATAACGTTATCGAACACTTTAGAGAAGTTCCCTCTTAAGAGTACTTACTGCTGTACAAAAGCAAACAGTTAGGCGGCAGACGCGCGTGCATGTGCCTGCACAGGCATATCGACGTAAGAAAGGTCTGAGGAAGTCCACAGGGAGTAACGACTCGTGACTACTTTTTGCATAGCGAATGCCTGAAGACGGCGGAGAGAGAGAGTAGCTGCAACGTGCACGACACGACGAGGGCTGCAGGGCCCACGAGAAGAGCTTATACAGGTATACTGCTATCCTTTCGAAAGACGACTATTTGCTTACATTTCGAGCCCTTCTTTTTCGTTCCCCGACGTCCGCCAGCCATCCACTGTCGGATCAATGCTGCTCCTACTCTACTGCCAGTAGAGTAGCTCTTTCAATCTACCAAGCCTCAGTACGTTCCCCATGCCAACTGCTGCCTTATTATTCGAGACGGACGGTAATTAAAGAACAGATACCATCGGTATTTGCGGATTGTTGCAGCTGACACTTTTCACAAAAATTTGCTAGCAACTTCAGGTAGAAATGTGTCACCGGGAAGTTCTTCTCTCAGCGGGAAAAAAACGCGTCTACACGTTCCATCGGCTGCAGGCAGTCGCAGAGTTAATTAACAATTTCACAAGCAAGGGCTGCAACATTTACGCGAAAACATCTGGAGAAAACGGTCCCGGATTTCAAACGTTATGAACGGCCCGTTCCGAGCCGACAGCGCTTCGGCTCCAAGCACTTTTTCAGTTCGAACATTTCCTGAAAAGGAAAAAACTCCTGCAGCACCTCGTTCTACACAGTCCCAAAAAATTGGTTAATCAAGCCCAAGTAAAAAAAACTTGTGGAAAGCGACTTTTACTATCTTCTTTTTTGTGACTCGGACTGAACGCAATTTTTTCAAGATTTTTATTGAGCTTCTCCTTGACCGCGCCAAAATAATCGCTTAACGTTCCAAATTGAATTTGAACGTCCAGCTGCTCGTTTTTATTCGTATAATCGAACAGCTTCTGATAGTTAGTTATCATCTTCCTGGCATAATCTATGACTGCTTCGTCATAGTTGAAACAGAGAATGCCACATTCTTGCTTTGCTCAGAAATATGGTTCTTTCTTAAGCAAAAAACACAAGGTTGATCCGTCTAAAAATATAGAGTTTTATTATTAATTACATAATAAATAATTATTATATGCTTCGCACGTGTTGTACTAACCTAAAAATATAGAGAATCAACAATTAAATGTTTGTGCTTCCCTATATTATCTCAGCACCAGGTTTGTATAGCACTTGTGCTCGTAGATTTTTATAATTAAAGGTTTTTTTATTTGTTCGTTTACTCACGAATTATCAAAATCAATTATTGCTTGCTTTGCTTTGCACTAATTTATCGTTGCCTTTAGTCCAAGCGATAGTATTCAATACCTCCGATGCTCGTAATAAACTCAATAGAACACGGTTTAATCGTTTATGGAAGGTTCTTGAAGTGTAGTATCCAATAATGATCATCTCTGTCGGAGTTTC
>JAQQRZ010000217.1:0-11132 GCA_028455615.1 Lasioglossum zephyrum
GATAAAATTCTGTACGTTTATACATTATTGCGGTTGCAGTTTTATTGCATATTTTCAGCTTTTTGTAGGAAAAAGAAAAGCATAAAAACCTACTTATTTTAAGGAATGCGAACCGGTGGTTTCAACGGTCTACTGATGTATTATGATTTTCTCCAGCACTTTTCAAGAAATTAAAGCTAGCACGCATATAATTTAATGTAGTCCTGATCGAAAGAAAAATCCCCAGCCGGAGAATGTTTCGAGGAGGTCATTCGAATGCAAGACACGGCCACTGTATATATTAAATGTGCGGTAACATTAGAATCTCATTCATAACGCGTTACCAGTCGTGCATGAAAATTGCGTCTAGTACCTGCACGGCACCGGTAGCTTTTAACCGTGGTCTCCGAGTCGCGTCGCCGGCGCTCGCAATAAATTCAACCGGCAGATAGACATCTGCGCGATCTTCTTACTGGCAAATGAAATTATTACAACGACCGTCCGCGGGGGGTCTGAACAATTCCATTCGCCGGATGAAATTCGCGAATGGGTCGGGGCGAAAGGAGGAACGACAATCGCTTGTGAAATGTGCAATTTCTCTTGCTCAAGAAAAAGGTGGCTCGTTCGATACGAATCGACGACTCGGCGCGCAAAACGAGCTCCACGAGTATTTTTCTTTGTTACCGTGAAACACCATCGCAGTACGGAACTTGTCTGACTGGCGAGGTTTCGATTAATCGTCGGGTGCGATGAGGAAAAAGAAGCGGGAGCTAGAGTGAAACGGAAAGAGACACGGTGGGAGGGGCGGGAGAGATTGTGGGGGGGGGGGGGGGGGGTAGAGGAAAGTCGGCAGGGGAAATAGAAAGAAACCAACGACACGGAAGAGAGAAACGGCAACCTTTTGTAAATGTACGAGGTAACAACTCTCAAGAAGCGGGCGGAAGTGGAATTGATAGCGGCGCAACGAAGAGGAAAAAACATTTCTCGACGAGGCGGGGATGCCATCCACGCACTTGTCGGTGGGAACATGAGCCGTGACACGACTGCTGAAAGAAAAAACAATTCTGCCGAACAATACGGGAACTTCGTTAGTCATGATTCTCTTATTGTGAATCGAGCGGAATAGTTCGACGAACAACCAGCGAAACTGCGCGAACGCTAAACGAGACGAACTCGTAATCAGGAGCGGCAAGGAGAGGAAGAAAATGACGTTGGTAGAGTGAAATAAAGAGGAACGAAATCTTCTCTTGAACACGCTGGAACAACTGATTGTGACAAAGGTCTGCTATCTTTAGGGGCGGGGAATTTACTGCTACAACCTGGCACTGTAAATTTAATTAGCGCAAGATTTTTCACTCGCTAAACTTCCGCGTTTCGAGAGTACACCGTGGAATTCGCAAAATTGGTTCATTGCTTCAAAGGAAGGGAAAATGTATGTCTAAGCTTAACTGATGAGTGGAGACCATTTTGCGTTTTGCAAATTACGGGGAGAGAGAGAGTTTCTATTTGAAGACACTTGGGAAAGATGCGTTTAACCTAGTACTCTACAGGTAGCAATTATGGCTAGGCTAACAGGTGTCAGAACATTTCTGACAATGAGTAAACATGCATCGTGGATCACAGTGATGGTCGTTGATCGACCATCGAAATAGATTTATATTTGAATAACAAGTAACAAATCTACTTTGTCGATTGTTTGTTTATAATTATATATCTAAATTGGTATAACTATATATGTATAACGTAGTTACAGCCATTATTCTCAATTAATAAGATCAGGTTTATTTAATCCTTTCAAATACTCATACTCGATTCAATCAATATTATTCGTTAAATTTTGATTTGTAATTTAACCCTTAGCATTCGAAAATAAAAATTGCTGTACCATTATTCAAAATAAAAAATGTTTGCATTGTTTGCGAGACACAGTAGCCGAATAGAAAATTATTTTTTCTTTTAATTGTTTTATTAAGTTGAAATGAATACATTGATGTTCTTAAATTTTCGTAATTCGTCCACTGTTTTAAATTGCACGTGCCCATTTTCGTCATAAATGCATAAAATCCGCAGTCCAGTAATTAATTACTAAACTTGTAAGTAGAAAAATAAGAAGAAACAAATCATTAGGAATGGAATTATTCTAAGACGGAAGAAATGTTTAATTTCCAAGTTATAATAGCCCCGAGTGCAAAGGGTTAAAATAACATTTATCCACCACGCGAGGAAGTCAGTCCATGAGGAGACAAGTAGTATAGGTATGTAACTAGTCGGACAATCAAGTAGACTCAGTCAACAGTTCGCGGTATAAACACGCTACTGTACAGACTGTTAAGTATACACGTCAACAAAACAACATATTTGCTAATCGCAGCCATGATCACAGTACAGGTTAGCCACTTATCGGCAATATAGGTCAATGATCGATCAGGCCAGTAGTATAGTCAAGCTATTGGTCAGACCAATAGTATAAATTGACCATTCAGAACACAGTAAAAATCAATCACTAACCAATTTACAAAGGACAATCACTAACCAATTTACAAAGGACAATCACCAACCCTGAAATTCAGTATAACGGATTCTTGTTTGTTATCCAAAGTATTTAGAAGCTGAAATTAATTTCTGGAAAATCAACTGTTTCTTAATATTATTTTGTAATTTATATACTGTAAGAGATGAAAATAAAGTTTCAAGATTTTAACTATCGAATACTCACAGATTGGTCACTTGTTTAAGCAATTAGGAATAATTTATGTACAAAAACATTAATAATAATAATAATAATCTTCTATAGAATTCATTTCTTCTTGTGAAATATTCACTCTTGGTATATGCAACATGTATATACCAAAAAAATAAAATAATTAATGTTATAAAAGCTTCCTAACCTAAGTTATATATACTTCAACTTACGAACAAAAGTGAAATAATCATCTTCTTTAAAAAAAAGTTGCTTTTTATATTTACACAATTGTTTAGAGTTTAATCTTAACCCTTCTGAATGAATTTGAACATGAAAAATTTACATAATGTACGCATACGTAAATATGTCTTACATATCTCTAGAGATTCATAATTTAATTAATTCGCAGGTTGCGAATTCTCACGTGCCAGTAGCATAGGTCAGTCATCGATCAGGCCAATAGTGCAAATTGACAGCCAATTGGGCCAAATGCAGGCCACTTACTGATCAAACTAGTAGGATAAGTCAGCCATCGATCAGACCACTAATATAGGTCAGGCATGAATCAGGCCAGTAGTATTAGGTCGTTGCACGTGAAATGTCCTATTTGTAACAACTATAGGCAAACCTAATTTCCTCTAAATAAAACTTATAGCTTAAGGAATGCATCATTGTAATCATCATATTCTGTCAAAAAATGACAAGTTCTTCTTCTGCATTTATTAGTAGACTTTAAATTTTTATGCAAATTAAAAATCGTTCATTAATTACGAGATACAGGAGTCACACAGATATTCATTTCTTTCCTTAATAATTTTAGTCTGTTGAAAATAATGCAACAACAAACTTAAATTCTTCAAATATTTTTATGTAAAAATTGTATTGTACAATGATTGAATTATTGCATTTAAAGTATTAGATAATCCGCAATAACACATAGTCTCAGAATTATTCAATTGAACAGCGGAATCCTTTTTCAAAACTTACTGTGTCCTTATTTGATGTTTTACGATTGTCCATTAAATATGGCCGAGTGCTTGTTTCTTTAGCACAGTAGTTTACATACACTTTTGCCTTAAATACATAAAATGCGTAGTCTATTTATTAGAGTTTGAAAATGCAGTGAATACGCATGCTATTCGATAGAAACTGTCTGAGGTGTCTGACCACGACCAACCAATTCTACTTCCTGCATATAGTAACTTTAGACTCGATTTTCTCGAAAACAAGACGTCAAACGAAAAAATGTTATTCTTTTTCTTCGATTTATATCTACAAGTAGAATCCCCCCAGTTTGCTTGCACATGTTATTCGACCGTACCCTGTAAAGCGATCACCAATCAGATCATTAATCAGCATCTGACCAGTAGTATGAATCAATTGCTACTTCGAAAGGCAGCATCAACGCGTCTTGGATCACACTAGTAGAACGAGAACAATTTCAGGACTGGCAACCGCTATGAAAAAGAACTCCGAATATAACCAAACTCGCGTAGGCAACGAAGTTACAAACTGGATCGTTCTCTCCCGAGGTAAATGGTTTTCCACGAACAAAAGTCTGTTATGTCTTCGTCTCGTTCGTATGGTTCCAGTTCGGTAACAGAAAGAGAAACGAAAATTCAGAACACCGGGTCAGCGATACAGGCGACCACCAGCGTTCGTGTTAACTTAGGACAAATTGAAAGCTCGAGGGGCCACCTAGTCCCCAATTTGTCTTCTTGCTCGTTTCTGTGCCCTTGTGTTTACCCGAGAGGATGGGCGAAGCATCGACGGTCGCTTGCTCCACCGCAAACCGGACACTTCTATCGCATCATGAAATTTAGCCGGATGAAATAAATACACCGCATTACCACCAGAACGGAATTATTCATTTCTGTTGGAATGTTGAAGGTATGCCGGCGTTTACCTGTCTCCCTAATCGTTTACCTGTTGTCATAAGGATAGTACAGTCCAAGACATCATTCATGATGTCGCTGATAAGAATGTTAATCCTTCAATACATGATTTTTTAAATTGGGATGAAAAGATCGGAAGAAGATCAGTTCTTGTGTTTTATTTAAGAGAAAAATATTTTTTAAAAATTGAAACAACATTTTCAGAAAAATGAACATAAATAGACATAATAAGAAAACACATTCTTAGTTTATTATAACCAAAGTTGATGTTTTTCAATTCATTCCACTGCATCAACAATGCATTGCATTGTTCTTCTATAATTCTTAAAGTTATTTCAATAAGCAAGTAAATTAACATATTTCAAAAATTGTTTTTAGCATGTTCTCATCAACAAAATATTATTTTTTGTGTTGTTTTACTAATTCACAGATGCAATTATAATTTTCTTGAAAAGGGTCTAAACAAAGAACCAAAACGACGAAATTAATATATTGCAAAATTGCTTTCAATTAAATTGATCGAACCGGTGCGCCAAAAACATCAACTTTGTTTAAACATACGATCGACAAATAAAAAGAAAACTTAGATTAAAAATTAACCACACAAAAATGAGATCTACAATACACATTTTCGAAATTTTTTTTTAGAAGCACAAATAACAAAGTTGTAAATCTTCTAATATTTTTTCTTTTGTAATTCCGACTAACCACAATTTTTCCAAAATTTTCTTTATATATCGTCTAGTAACTCGGTCTAGCTTGGTGGAAAAACTGAATGTCGTTTGGTCTATTTATGAAAGAGTTACATTGGGACCTGACTGTATATGGTTACTGTTTCGTTTCGGTCACTGATTTGGACTATTTTAAAGATTAACTTAAATTAATTATTGAAAATATTATTAATATATTAATTATATATTATATTATATTATATATATTATTATATTATATATTATAATATATTATTTAAAATAATTAGCAAAACTGCTTAGTTAAGTTTGTTTTTTACGATCGAACCGTAGCGCCGAGATCATTTAAGAATTGTTATTAGCAATGATACGATCGATATAAGAAGTTTAGTTACTGTTTATCGATGCCAATAATTTTTATCTTGCAGTAAGATCCGCAGCCGTGTAATAATATATTCGTGTGCCTTCTAATAGAATCGTGTTACCGTATTACTGCGAAAGTGTGTCGAGATTTGATCTAATTGCTCCACTTTCAGCACAACTTCATTTCCCACGACGAAGCGTGTTTCAAAGAGACCGGGCTCGCGGCGAATTGTAATATTTCATTTCGACGGGAGCATTTATTCGGCGAAAAGGCGTATAATTAGATTGCCCTTTGCACAGGGGTGAAAAAAGGGGTCGGCTGAGTGGACCACACAAGCGCGGGGCCTGACAGACGCAGAATTGTTTCGCTCTCGCGCGCCGCAGAATTTCGGGGCCAAAGGTGTGTTCGCCGTATTTTAATGAATATCGAGAACAATGCGGAGATAACTGCAGTCTAGACTAGCGCCTTGAAACAATAGCGTCGCCCTGCGAACATTATCGTACGGTTTGAATGGGCGTTGATTCTTATCGCGTTGAAGTACATGTAACCAAGTGAATCCTCGCGCGGATAATGTCAGAACTTTCTGGGATATATCGTTCCTCCCTGTGGAACAATCTCGAAAACTTGCTTCACCCTCGTCGCTTTTCCGCAGATTCCGATGCAATACGGAACATCATGTTTCCCGTTTATACTTTCATTCGATGGAAGTCGACATCGATACTGTTCTCCCCGCGCATTATAGCTTCTCCAAGTTGATGTTTTTGGCGCACTGGTTCGACCGCTTTATTTGGAAGCAATTTTGCAATATATTAATTTCGACGTTTCGGTCTTAGTAAAAGTTTATTTTCCGTCTTAGTAAAATGTTTAACTTGTTCTCATTAACAAAATATTACTTTGATATTGTTTTAATAATTCACAGACGAATTCCTTATTTTCTTGAAAAGGGTCTAAGCAAAGTAATATTTTGTTAATGAGAACATGTTAAACACTTTTTGAAATATGTCAACTTTGTTTAAACATAACAATCGACAAAGAGTAAGAAAAGTTATTATTATAGCTTCTTATACGGAATCTTAGCACACAAGGTATGTCAGTTCTCTTTTTTTAAACAGTTTTTTATTATTTTTTTAATATCTGAACTCTTCAACTCTTTTGGTTTTCATCTTCCTACAGAAATGCAAACTTTATTGTCGCATTAGAACCTCCACATCGTTAGAAAGAAATCAAAATTTACCAAAACATATCGATTCAAAAATTATTATTCAAACTTTAAAATTGATATATACTTTTAAAATCGAAGATATTTTTTTCAAGTCTTTTTATATTCTCCTGGAAGGGAGAATTTTTCAAGATTCCAAAAATAAGAAATTTCGCGAATTTCAATAGTTTCCTTCAATTTTGATTGACACAATTAATATTCAAACTTTAAAATTGATGTATGCTTTTAATATCTCGATGATTTGTTAAAGTCTTTAAATACTTTGAGATTAAATTTACAAGTTTTATATCCTCCTGGAAGGGTATTCATTTTTCAAGATTTCAAAATTAAATAACTTTAATATTAATCCAAAAATTCTCAGCCTATGTTGAGAAAGATCATCTATGTTGAGAAAAATAAAAATCAATTTCTATCAAACTGTAATCCTACACTATATCAGAGTTGGGCAAGAATTTCATTTGAATAAAAATTTTTGCTCAATGCTATGTATAAGGATGAATACAGGGAGAAGTCTGATTGAATTCTCGCTTCATTTTCTCCGTTGAATAACATTTAAAAATTCAGAGAAAAATCTGACACATTTAAACAATCGAACCACACAGCATGGAATTTTTCCCGATTTATCGTTGCATACTCTGAGTGTAAAAAACGAAAAACACGAAAAGATTTGGAAAAAAACGGATTTGATATTAAAATGTAAAAGTGACATTTCATATGAATTCAGTAATGAGACAGTCTCAAATGTATTTTTGAAATTACAGCACTTTCTAACATTTTTTAGCATTTTTTGATGACCCATTTTTTGCAAGCAAATCCTTAAGATAATTCGATACTGTTTGGTTTTTATCAACGGGACCATGGAATATCTTTTATCAGTATCATGTAACAAGTAAATATTAAAATGTAATATCCGAACGGAAACAATTTTTGCATGGTTTTATTGCCGTGTATTCACTCGTGCGTTCACACTCAGGTATTCACATAATTAAATTTTTCTATTTTATTACATTTATTGTTTTCAATACTATCTCCCTTATGTACTTCTTATTGTTATAAATATTATTATTAGACTTATCTATGCAAAATTAAAATTTTCTGCATTTATTATAAGATATAGGAGCCATTTAGTAACATTTCTCTCTCTTCAATTATTTTATTAGGTCGAAAATAATATATCGATTCTATTCAATTCTTTCAATCTGTACACTTTGTCAAATTGCAGCTTCTCGTTTCTGACATAAATACATAAAATCCACAGTCTTATTATGTACTATTTTTAATAATTTTGCTGTACCAAATGAACGTTCAAAATTCTTCTTTTATTATGATTGAAGCTACCGATGCTGTTGAATGGTCTATTTAAAAATCCTCAGGCATAGAATTCCAAAAATTATGGTTTTATTCATTTGTGACAAAGATTAATAGGTGCCATTTAAGACAGTTAAAAATATTATAAGAATTTAAACGTATTACTATATTATTTTCAACCCATTAAACATATTAAGAAAGAAGATGAATTCTTATTTCACTGCACTTTCTTGCAATTTAGGTAGAACATTTTTATTTCGTTTAAAGGTTCTCTGCCCAGTGATAAGTACCAACTTGGTTTATAAGTACTCACTTGAGTTGGTATCATAAAAAATATATTAAAAAACTCTTTAAAAACCACGCTTATATTAGGATGCACTAAAAACGAGAAAATAATATTTTTAGATATTCGCTCCACGTTTTTATTTGTAGTCACTAATATTTAAAAATATTATTTTCTCCTTTTTAGTGCATTCATTTTAGTGCAGATAAGCGTGGTTTTTAAAAAGTTTTTTTTATATATTTTCTTTTCTACTTAGTCTTTAATACCGAGTGTATTTAGTAGGGCCCGGGTTCGATTCCTGAGATACTCTACTGATTTTTTTATCTCCTAAACGCACAGATATTTAAAAAAAATTTTTGAATATTGCATTGTTATCCAGTTATGAGCTATGTTGAAAATTTCAAGTCTCTAGCTTATCGGGAAGTGGTTTAAAATTCGAATTTAAAATTTAACGCATACAACGACAACTCGGCGAGCTAATATAAGCGTGGTAATGATATTCAATCACTTGGAAAAGTATTTCACAGATTTCAAGGAGATACATGTCCAGGCAAAACGCGAAGACATCGTTTATCATAATACGATGCGAGCGGACGGTGACCAGACTCTCGGTCATCCTCTCGCAGAGAGATTGGAAATTAATCGATTAATTAGCAAGCTGTTACGCGTGCTCGCTCCGGCGTAGAAGTAATTCGTTTCATCGTCTGTCGGTTCGTCCGAGCATCAATCTGCGTCGGTTGCTCTCTCGCTGGCAATTTCACGCACAGATTGCTTTTGAATCGAGTGGCAGCGTTTTCGAAACTGGAACGCATCGGTGTCCTGCAGGACATCGAACCTTACTTTTCGATTGGCTGAGCCAGGGATCAAGCAAACGCGCCGCGTCCTAGAAATCGGAACGATCGATTAATCCTAAATGTTTTGGTGAACTCACACCGTAGCCTCTCTCTTTTTGCCATTCGTTCACGGCAACGCCGGGGGGACGCTAATGAGAGAAGCATCTCTCGCGCCGACGAGAGCGTAAAAACTATTTAATTAGTGGTAATGTCGTCAGCAAAGAGGAAGTAAGGAGAGTAATTTAAAAATTACCCTATTACACCAGCGTGCGAGCTGTTGCGATTAATCAAACGAATATTTAACGTGGGTACAGCGGTGCACGCGGGACGGTAAAAATGCGATGCAATTTGCAAAATTACTGGTAATCGTATGAAAATGGGGAGGGACTTAATCGTGATTCGCTGAAATCGGTCTGCAATTAATACCGCGCAATTAAACGCGCGATTCTTCGATCGATACGAGCCGCGCGGAACTACCATCGGAACAATGTTAAACAACGTGTGATTAAACTCGAAAACCCAGTTTATATGGCTGAAAATATCTTTCGAACTTTGTTCGGAGAACACATTCACCAAATTTCCGCTTTCGATCTATGATCTCTTTAAATATTAACCTCTCCAAGTGATTAATATAATGCTGTCTGTGGACGTGTCCATGAGAAATAGTCAACTGCCATAGACAGCGGATCATTGTGCAAAATTAAAATTTTCTACGTGAATTACAACAACCTGGAATTAAGTGGAATTTAATTTTTTCCGTTAATATGTTTTATAGGTTGAAAATAATACTGACTTTTGTGAGAAATTAGTAAAATCCGCTGTCTAATTACAAATACTGTCCAATAAAAACTTTTGTAGATTATATATATATTTATACTTTTGGTAAATTACAAAAGTTCAGTGTTTTGATAATTTAAGAATGCATGGCAATAAAATCTGCTGTCTAATTACAAATACTGTCCAATAGAAAATTTTGATAATCTATAAAAATTTCCATGTATATGTACACATAAATTGTTAAATTACCAAAACACTGAATTCATTTGTTTTTATCCGAGGACATTAATACTCGCATTCTATGCAGTGAACGAACACTTTCGGAACCATTTACAGCTTCACATTGGAATTAGACTGGTTTTCATCCCATAAAAGGAAATATAAAAACTGGCAGCCATAAAGCTGAGGTTTAAATATTCACCTTTGCCTCGTTCGTGCAGCCGACCCTACTATTATTGGGGATTTTCCCGAACGTTTTCCTTTATTTGCGTCGTGTTTTTACGGGAAGTTTTTACTCCCGAGAAATGTGTCAGTTCTTACAAGTTTCCAATGGGTCGGTTCACGTTTGTCTAATGTGAAATCAATATTTCACACGATGGTTAACTAAAATTAACTTTTTAACGGATTTTAAATTCATTCGGTCGGTCACGCCATTAGCACCAGCAATTATTAACAATATTGTTCAGGACATTTAATTTCCTGCAAGAAGACAAGCAATTTCTGAATTTGATATTTCCTTCCATCCCATTAATTATAAAAATATTATATAAAATATAGTTTCCCAAATATTGAACATTTTTCGATACTCCACACGTGTGTCAAAATTCACCACTGACCTCTGTTTATTGAAGCAGACATTTGCACTATGTAATCCTCGGCCGACAGACCCTTTCCGCATTTTTACAATTGTGCTTCTGCAGACCATTCTCGGCTTTATTCCTAATTCCTTTAAAACAAATTTTGTAGGCACTTTTTGTAGATACATGAGTCTGTCGATTTTTCTTAATGTAACAGCTATTTATTCAAGTGAATCATCAGAAATTGAATAATCATTGGCGATTTTAATAACTCTTCGTCAGAATAGACCCGGACACCATTGTCG
>JAQQRZ010000218.1:0-11126 GCA_028455615.1 Lasioglossum zephyrum
TATCGGCAAAGTCTAACGTCGGCTGACGTCACAACACTCACAACTACCCTGGGAACGGAAAAATTTGAATTTTGTCCAGCTAGAATTGAGGAATCGATCACTGTGCGAGGGGCAGATGAGGGTTGAAGGTGATTCCAGAAGATTAGCTATAATCACATTGGTCGTCGCTAAAGGTATTCGTGAAATTTCCATATGTCGGGTGCAAGCTTGTTGCAATAGGCCCGCAAATATATGATATAGAGGCTGTTAGGAAATGTATCGATAGACGGCATGGTTGAGACAGCGACACCTGTCGGTGGGTGTTCTAGTGTATAGTTTTTCGTGCGTGCCCTACGTAAAAACGTGCTTGCGTCTATATTACCCCTTATTATATTAACATATTTAAATATTTATTTTTATTCAGTGTGTTCATGTGGTGCGTATGACTTATTTAGATCCTGGACAAATAATAATCTGACAGAGGCGTTGGTGTGATACATGTATGCCTAATCCGTAATTCGCTGTGCTAAATCCATTTGAAATCTAGTGATCATGTTAGTCCATTATATAAATACTAGTTGCTTCCAAATACCCGAAAGAGTAAAGTATCAGTTCGTTAACCCTTTGGGTACATTTCACGACTCATACTCGTCGTGCACATGTTACGTGCTGAAAATATATTTTGATATATTTATTTTTATTTTCTAATAGAAATCTTGTTTAATAAGAAATGTTTTGGAAGAAATTAGTAGCATTGGCTTGCTAAATGATCTGCCGAAAAAGAACTTCAAAAAATTACAATTTACAAGGTTACATGAAGAAAAATAAAAAAGAGACATTTTTGAAACATTTTCATTTGGGTCCTTAATAAAAATTTCAAATATACTTTCCCTTACTCTTTTACTTTCTCGTGTAATTCTTAGCGATTGCAATTTTTTCAAAATCTTTTTCGCATGTCGTTTGGTAAATCAATTCTTCTAATTAGAAGCAATTGCTCAAGAAAAGTTAGGTCGCTTGGTACAATTATAAAAAAGTTCGTGGTTCATTATATGTTTTTTTTTCTAAAATTTGTCCAACTATATGCTACATATTGGTGTTTGATAGTGATCCATGTGAAACATAATGTCAATAGTTGTTCTAGATTTATGGCTCGATCCTAGGAGGAACGATCCTCAATGTATGCATCTGCGAATGACAGGTGCGTGTGCGGATAAGTGATCGGCAGGTGAGCCAATTAGACAATTGCCCTCCATTGATGGCCGACAGACAATTGAATTGTCAAATGTCTATTAGAACGTGCGAAACAGGAAAATATCGGGTTGGAACTAAAAGAATAAGCCAATTAAATAAACACACAGGAAGAAAGGGTCTTATTTACATTTTTATTATCTCTGTAAATATTATAAATATTATAGAAAAGTGTTTCTTCCCCACTTAAGGGAAAAGATATTTTGTGTTATTGAATATAACGGTATATTCAATATGATAAGATTGAATATAACGATATATTCGATATGATAAGATTGAATGTAACGATAATTTAATAAGATAATCGATATAATATTTAGAATATTTACAATAGAAAATATTTAAAATAGAAAAATGTAAATAAAACCTTCTCCTTGTGTTTATTTAATTGTCTTGTTCTTTTAGTTTAAACAAATATTAGTTCCACAAATATAAATTACAGCAAAGTTTGAGAGCTGTATTTAATAGAATTAGTAAATGAAACTGTTTTAAATAAGTTGCGGTCGGGGAACTGTCCTTCGATGTAAATTTCAAATAAAACACTTCAAATATTAGGGAGCTGTTGGTAACTAAATTAAAAATAATAATTAATATTAAACCTATCTAATAGATACCCAAGTTTTTTTTGTTTAAATTGTTAATTATGATAATTCTGAGTAATATGAGATTAAAGGGCGACTTATCTTCACACGACATTATTCCCATATGAAAGACAACTGTTATGAAAAATTATGTCAAATAAAATTCGCTTAAGAATTCATAAAATGAAAAATGCGATTCGTTAAAAAAATAAGAATAGCATAAATTGAACACAAAGCAACAAACGAATTAAAGAATACAACGGAGAGGAGTTAAACCGTGCCTACAAAAATATTGAAAAATCATTGTTATTGTGGAGTTTAAATAAACAAGTTCACGAATGTAAGTATATTTACATAACGTGCAGTATTCAGATATTTTATAAGGCAAGTAACGTTTTATTAACTCTTTTACTTAATATTCCTCTTCTAATATTCTCAATATTCTTTCAATCTTCAGCATTTTCTGAAACCACCAGTGATGGATCTAATGGTAAGCTGACTAAACGGCCGCGTAGGGCCCCGGGATACCATAGGGCCCCGAATTTCAAAGAAAATTTAATTTGTAACGGTATGAAATACTTTCATTACTTCTCTTTTTTCTTAATAAGTTTTGGAGTGTTTTCTTGCAACTTCTATTTATAACTTGAGTTCGAGCCGTTGTCTTGAACTGCCACTGAAAACCACATTTCATTTTATTTGAACACCTCGTGTTTATTTCATGTTGTGTTATTTCTCTCTTTCGCGATAAGTACAATGTAATTTATGAACGTACGTATTTCCAGCAATCGTTATACTAACTCGAAAAGATATTATTTACGCTTTAAGTTTTTCTTTCTAATTGTAAGCCTTACATACATATGTGCATTATGAGCCCGTTGACAATGGTTAGTGAAGCTTGAAGCGAGGCGAAGAGATTGTTCAAAAGGGAACGTAGACAAAGGATATAATAGGAATTCCTTTTTATGACCATCACCCGCCAAGTCTTGTGAATCTGACTTTAGTAAAATTCCGTATATACGCGGAATTATTTCCACTGCTTTACCAGCTACGTTTATCTTTTATATTTGAATTTACAGGAAACTATCAAATACAATGGCATTCCGTAAAAATCTGCACTGAGAAATGCACTCGTAACCGAGAATTAAAATTTCACTTTGATTTCAAGTCAACTACTTTACAAATTATAATTGCAAAGCAATTCAACATTCTATTCGATTATTTTGTAATTCTAAATTCAGTGGTTTCGTGCACTTCAATTACAATGTAATATCTAATACTGGTCTCTTATTCAATTAAATTACAATGTAATTTGATGTTACAATTGAAACACCATTGCAAAGTACAGTGTATTAGTATTAGTAGCTGCAATTCTAACATTCAACTAATGAAATATGTATGTTACATATTTCAGTCTCAAAACTAAATAAGTAACATTAGAAAATAATCCAACAATATATGTGTATAAGCGTTTTTACAATGCTTGTATTATAAACACGTACTAGAAGTGACACGCAAAAGTATTCTAATAGAATATTTAATAGTTATTTCAATTGAATAATTTCAAGTTTCAATAGGAAGTTGGACCCACCGTTTGCTTTTATAACGGCCCTAAGTCTGTTTTTCATTGAGTGAACCGTTGAACTTACAAGTAACCGTTGGATCTATTGATTGCCATATTGCAATAATATTTCGTTTTAAAACTCTTTTTAAGTAATAACTGTATTTCTTAATCTTCTTTCTACTTCATAATCTCAAGAACAACATTGTGACGTGACATTAACAAAAAGCTTAGAAACGAACAATTTCATAGTGCTACTGCGTTTAGCAAACTGTGTAAAAAAATTCGTTTAAACAGTTTTATTCAGAAATCGATGCTCTGTTAATTTTCGATACAAGACGTAGGTAATTCCATTAAAAACAATGAAGATGATCTCGAAATGGCCACAAAAACAACAAGTACCGTATGAAATGGGTTCCTCGGAGCCATTTAAATTTCGTGTTTTATAATTTGCATAAATGTATAGTTTAATACTTACTCAGTGCAATCAAGTTAGCTGGGATACCCTGTGCATGTTTGTGACGTGGAAATTGCAAATTTTATGCATTTAATACAAAACTGAATCGATAAATTGGATAACTCTGAAGACTTTATTTGGAAGAATTTAAGAGCACTATTACACTATTCTAGGTAAGTTATTACAGAGAGAGGAAATAAAGTAGAGGAAGTACATTTCTATCAATTTCTAATTCCTACAATTGACTAAGAAAATTTTTATTTTTCACG
Source organism: Lasioglossum zephyrum (assembly GCA_028455615.1). Taxonomy (NCBI): domain Eukaryota; kingdom Metazoa; phylum Arthropoda; class Insecta; order Hymenoptera; family Halictidae; genus Lasioglossum; species Lasioglossum zephyrum. The sequence goes on from JAQQRZ010000218.1 coordinate 4,093, forward strand.
AAAATTCACAGTTTTACTAAACTGCATTACACAACACTGTAATCTAGTTGCACTACGGTGGACCTTAGCTATACATGATGAAAATTGTTTTGCAGAATTTTTTTCAGCACACCCCCTAGGATTGTGACAACTGTGGAGAAACTGATCTGGAAAAAATTTGGGGCCGATTAGATCATGGGAAACCGGCGCGTAACGAATTCGAAAATTTTGTTTTTAAAACTTGACAAAAAAACACATTGGAATATATCGTTGAATTTGTCTTTTTTCTTTGTAAGAATCCATATGTACCATCAGTTGTTAATAGAAAAAACATCCGTGACCTTAAAAACTTGAAAAAATGACCTTGAAAATTTTTTCTCCGATGCTATGTACTGCATCTTCTTATATGTATACTGCAACTTTTGTTGAAGAGTCTTTTCATATAAACACAACTGACCGAGATATTAAATGAAATCATTAATACGCCTCAATCTTCAAAATAAAAGCAGTTCTAATAGCGGAAAAAGAAGTTATTATTTTAATATTATGTAAATTACGAAAAGAATTGACATCAAATTATTTTGTCTCGTATTTGTTGACGGATTCGTCAATAGGATCCGGAAAATCCTGTCTCAAGTCTAGATACAATCATGTAAGTTTTTAAATTATGTATCACTAAGCGTTTCGTTTTAGATCTGCTTGTGGACATTCGGTAAGACCAAGCAGGTCCTGCTCTAGACGCGACTTTCTTAACCATTTCGAAGTAAGTCCAAAAAATCTCTCACTTAACAAGCAGTAGTGTCATCAGTGCTATTATGCAAAAGTGCAATTAACCATGGAGGTATTGATCAGGTATTTCTCAATAATAAAAAATTTTTAAAAATCCTTTGACAAATTCTGCTTTGTGGCTTCGGGACACTGCCTCCGCTCTACTCTTCGTTTCTTGATAAAAATTTTATCATAATCGTACATTAATTTAACACCCTGTTCAGCGGTATGTATCATTAACCGCATTGGTCCATCATTGGTCCTTGAACTATGTTCATTCCAATACAAAGATCTTTCTCCAAAAATGTTGTTGGTATTAAAAACTTTTCAGACAATCGTTTCGAATGTGGAGAAATAAAATGGTTTCTTTTTTTGTACATATAGTTTTGTACATCATCTGGACAGATTGTATATTTCTTTATAATTTCTTCGTCGTCACTCTCTGCACTGGCATTCATTGCTTCTACCATTTATACATGTATTTCATACGGTACGGAACTATCAAAAAATGACAATGCAGCAATTTCTGGTAGTAAACATCATTTATGATGGTTAATTATTTTTCTCGGCGCAGTACGACTTATTATTTTGTCTTGACGGTAAGCGTACTTTTAAGTATAAATTCACAAAGAAAATACAAATATTACGAATTTCAGTGGCCTCTTCGCGCTCTTCGCGGGTTAAGGTAAATTCATTTCTATATACATATATTTAAACAATATGCTGCTTCGAGCATTCATCGAGCTTGATGAACAAACTCGCGGAGCTCGAAAAACGTAATTTTCGGCACAATTTCCGTCTTGGAAAATAATTACGAGTTCATAAATTCTCGGTAATACTCCCGTGGTTGCTGTTCGTTTTTTAAAGTTTACATTGCAAACTCCAGCACTTTCGCAACATTATTAATAGATTGATGGACGTATTCGTTCTTTGTTCCTGCAATAAAATTTGATTTATTGATTTGGGGCCAAACGGTTTGAAAGTTCTTTTTTAAATAGGAATGAATATTTGGCCCCGATGATTTCAATTTTTTCGTGCAGCTATTCTTTGCGAAGGATATACGAACTTTGTGAAGGGGCATGATTCTTTACGACGGAACAGTTGCACTTGGAAGGCATTCGAAACTATGACGAATGCTATGACGAAAACTATGACGAAAAACTATATCGAAATACCAAAAAATATACGAACTAAGCTTTTAAGAAACTATAGTATTATCATAAATACAATTATTATACATATATTTCATATAAAAGTTAAAATGTATCTTAAACATCTGGGTACTTTGGTTCATCTTTTTTTACAAGATTATCTATGAACGGGAGTTCTGTACGAGAAATCGTAGCGAGCAGACGTGTTTCGTGTCGTGCTATCAGAGTAAACAAGCTTTAGACTACGAGTGATTACAAGTGTCTATAGAGTGAAATAGTTTCTTAAGAGGTATTATTAATCCTACGTTTCGGACTGCAATTGCAGTCTGAAAAATTCTAACACGTCGGTATCAAGGCATTACCAATGATGACTATCTAGATGGATTAGAAAACATAATGGTATAATAAGTAACGTCAAGTTTATGTTAAAAATCTCAGGAGGTAGAGTTTGTGCTTTTCTATCCAGTAGATCATTAGTAGAAAACCTAGTAAATAAATCAGTAGAAATAAAGGACCATCTATTAACGACGATTAGACCTCTAACACTGTCCGACAAATTTAAACTTTTTTTATGTTTTCATATGGGTTTTCGTTGGGTGGATCTTGTAGAGTTTTTTGCGTTGATTCCGAATCAGGCCTTGATTTTTTTTCCTACACGCACAGTTTTTGAAAGACATGACTTTGACAAAAAAACCTATTTTTCAACTTTAAACAATTTTGTAGAAACAATTACAATTACAATTACAATTACAATTACAATTACAATTACAATTACAATTACAATTACAATTACAATTACAATTACAATTACAATTTTGTAAAAGATTTTGTAGACTTTCCTGAATACAATGATATCCGATATCCGATATCAGTAATACATTATGAATGTTTAAACTATCATTAAAGACGTTGAGACACCACTTTTGCACTAAATTTCGATAATGATATTTTTTGATTTATCTCAGAAAATAAGGCGTCCGCCGCGCCGCGCCGCGCCCCGCCGCGACTCGTGTTCCGCGATGATATTTTGCTTTCTGGTTCGATGAAAACGTCGACGTTCGCAACTTGACAGGGTGGTTTCTCAAGATAAAAGTCTGCTCTATCGTGTGATACATTTCTATTTTCCACTGGACCCTTATTTTCTGAGATAAATCAAAAAATATCACCATCGAAATTTAGTGCAAAAGTGGTGTCTCACCGTCTTTAATGATAGTTTAAACATGTTTAAACATTCATCATGTATTACTATCGGATATCACTGTATTCAGGGAAGTCTACAGTCTTTTGCTGCAAAGAACAATTCACAATATCTATTATAGTAACATCAAAATAATTGTTTAAAGTTGAAAAATAGGTTTTTTGTCAAAGTCATGTTTTTCAAAAACTGCGCGTGTAGGGAAAAAATTAAGGCCAGATTCAGAATCAGCGCAAAAAACTCTATAAGATCCGCTCAACAGTTATATGAAAACATTTTTACTGTTGAACAGTGTAATGGAAAAAAATAAAAGAGTTGTCATTTCAAATGTAAGTCCGATCATACCACACGAACTATTAGTTGACATGTTAAAAAGCAAAGGCATAAGGTTGGCTTCCCAAATGAATTATGTTAAAGCAGGATTACATGAACCTGGTCGATCACACATATTCTTTCATTTCGTCGCGACATCTATATGAAAGAAGAAGATGAGCACCTTCTTCCTTACACGTTGCAAATGAACCTTTTTTTTTCCAAACAATAACAAAACTATCTCGGAACGTCGAGGGGGGTCTGTTCTCCAATTCACCCCTCGGCGAATTTCCCGAGTGTTGCCTATCATGTTCTTGGCTTAGCGTTGCAAATGAACCTACGACAACTCAGCATACTGGATATACTTGAGCACGGACTCAACATGCTGCTTGATGTGTAAACAGAACGGGCATGTGGCAAAGTCATGCCCAAAACAATTTCAGGAAAGGCCAACGTCTATTGAACCGACGCGACGCGTACTGTCAACAAAGACAATATTGACTACACACCCACACGCCCTCCCCTTGCAACGACGAAGACCGTCAAATTCAAGAAACCGTTCACCAAAAAACAAAACCTACGGTTGGAGACACCTTAGAAAACAGTACCAAGGACGTAGATGAAATTCTTTCGCCTATTAAAGACATCTTGGACCAATCTCCTGGCCCTTTTGTTCTGGACTACACCCAATTCAAAATGTTTCTGATAAAGTCTCGAGGACATACCCACTCGCTAGAAATTGCTGAGTAAATTAATTTAATTAAAATTGGTTTAATCGATATGATCGACATAGTTCAACCACATATCGAGGATCGAAGTCTAAAATCATGCATCTAAGATGCACAAGAATCAAACAGAAACTACTATTACAAGGTATGTCTGACTCTGAACAAGACTCTGGCCAATCTCGTTCATCTGATAAATTATAAAATTACATCTATGACCTGTTAGAAGAAAAACATACAATTAAACTCGAGTATGACTAACTCTCATCATAAGGATTTGAAGATGATATTTTGGAATCCGAGAAGCATCTTAAGGAGAAAAGAAGAACTTCCCAACATCCTTATGGGTCTAGGGCATTTCGTCGAAAGACATTTCGTCGAAGTAATTTGGTCGAATGGACATTTCGTCGAATGGACATTTCGTCGAAAGGACATTTCGTCGATGGGACATTTCGTCGATGGGACATTTGGTCGAATGGACATTTCGTCGAAAGGACAGTTCGTCGAATGGACATTTCGTCGAATTGACATTTCGTCGATGGGACATTTCGTCGAATGGACATTTCGTCGAAAATACATTTCGTCCAATTTCTGGACAAAAGTTTTTGTTCTAATTTTTTTTAACCTAACCATAACCATAACCATAACCATAACCATAACCATAACCATAACCAAAAACAAAACAAAAAATTAAAACAAAAACTTTCGTCAAGAAATTGGATGAAATGTATTTTCGACGAAATGTCCATTCGACGAAATGTCCCATCGACGAAATGTCCATTCGACGAAATGTCCATTCGACGAACTGTCCTTTCGACGAAATGTCCGTTCGACCAAATGTCCCATCGACGAAATGTCCCATCGACGAAATGCCCTTTCGACGAAATGTCCATTCGACGAAATGTCAATTCGACCAAATTACTTCGACGAAATGTCCGAATTCGATTTTCGACGAAATGTCCTTCGACGAAATGTCCGACACCCCATCCTTATCAATTTGGACATCTTCATATGTGTGGAATCTTGGCTCTCAGAAGTAACACATTCGGGTAGAAATTTTCACTTTGCTGGGTTCAAGACCTTCAGGAAAGATCGTCTGCACTCCAGAGGAGGTGGTATTATTATCCTAATTCGTAACTATTTAGCGTTCATTGAAGTGCAAAATTTAAAGTATCCTGATCAATCTGTAGAACTAACTGGTATACTGGTATACTGGTATACAAATTACTAATATAAACCTCGCTACAGACATATTTGTATGTGATAGAGCTCCCCATTCAACACTCTCACAATCTCAGTAGAATGAAATATTCACTCAGGTAGATAAAAGTCAATATGCAATATTGATGAGCGACTTTAACGCTCACCACATAAGTTGTTGGAATTGCAAAAATAATGATGCTAACGGCGAAAGACTTTTTAATAGTTGTATAATAAATCTGATTTATTTCTTCACAATTCAAAATCTATTGCCTATGTTCAATTTCATATTGATATTAGATCCAATTTAGATCTTATATTCTCATCAGCAAACATAGCTTATAAGATTAGTGTAGAAGTAAATGACGCGCGCGAAACCTGGGGCTCTGATCACTACCCTTTATTCATAACATTATCCATTAAAAAAAAGTATATATCCCAAGAAATCCTTTAGATTAAAATCATTAAGAAGAAATTGGTTAGAAAAACTTAAAAAAAAAGAAGAAGTTAGACCTATATCCTTGACTTCCTGCTTATGCAAGCTTTCTGAATCAATGGCATAGCATAGATTGGATTGGTGGGTTAAGCGGAATAACATTCTTCCTAAATCTAAAACGGGATTTCGCCAAAGACAATCCACTACAGATAATTTGACCAACAACCCAAATTACCCTGAGGATTGAAGAATCCGTTAATAATAAAAAGAATCTTTTAGCCACAATTCTAGACGTCAGCAGCGCATTCGATAACGTCAATACAAACATTCTCTTACAAAAAGTGGCAATGATTGGCTGTCCATTAAATATTATTAAATTTATTAAATCCATAACTTTTGAAAGGTTAATATGTACAGATCTCACAGGTGACCAGGCGAAAAAAGTTTTCAAGGGCGTTGCTCAAGGCGAAGGAGTCCTCAGCCCACTTTTATACAATATACATATACATTTCTAACATTGCTGATAATTTACCCAAGAGCGTCATAGTATTTCAATTTGCAAATGATATCGTAATTTATTGCAACAGATCCACAGTCAGCAATAGTAAAATACTATTAGAAAAAGCAATTTCGCAAATTGATATCAACCTACCTAATTTAGGATTAGAACTCTCGCCTCATAAAGCCATGTTTACACATTTCAACAGGCTCAACACAACGAATGTGTACGCTTCTTGGGGATAATCTTCGACTACAAAATGACATTTCAAAATCAAATTACATACAGAAAAAATGTTAATAGCAAGAGTTATTAACATAATAAAATTTCTTCGGGGTACGTGGTGGAGATCAGATCCAGAAACCTTAATAATACTTTACAAAAGTTTTGTTCGCTTAATGCTAGACTATGGCTGCTTTGTATATTTTTCCACCCAACTAAACCAAATACGAAAGCTAGAGAAAATTCAATTCGCGGCAATAAGACTTGCTCCTGGGTACAGAATTAGCACACCCACCAATATTCTTATATCGGAATCTAAACTTCAATATTTACAAGAACGTGCTCGATTCCTATGTATGAATTAAAACACGGTTGTATATGCAACTATTTCATGGATCAGGATAATTATCGATAACAAGTACAGCAAACGTGAAAATAGTAACAGGCTAATACATATATCCCATAGACGTATAGAGATAGACTGCGCGGCCTGTACGAACCGCTGAAGCCTACAATGGCGGCGTGTGAAAAAGAGAGAGCGATAGCC
>JAQQRZ010000219.1:0-11117 GCA_028455615.1 Lasioglossum zephyrum
CGTGGTTTTTAAACAGTTCTCTTATATATTTTAAGTAGACCAACAGACATATATATTTTTTTCAACTCCGCATAAAAATTCATGCGATAGAGGGTTAGTTTAAAAACGCTACGAAGTTTCGTTCCGAATCAAATATATTTTATCTCAAGAAACTGTATTCTATTCCGTCAATCAGTCTCCACGCGAAATCATATTAAAAGCAAACCTCGGCATTGTGAGGTATAATAAACATTGACACAAGTGGAAACGGCCGACAATGGTCATACACAGCGGCGAAATGCTACTGGAACACAGTTGTATGCCAAATGGATTTTAATTCTCCATTGTTTCGAACACTAAGCTCCGTATGAATGAATTTTACTCCTCCCTCTCGCGATGTCGGCTATATCTAAGAAGAATCAGCCTTTGTTCGCTTTGCGCCGACCGCGCGTATCCATATTGCATATATCTCCGGGGGTAGAAGCGGTCGATTTCAATCGGCGGATCGGGCTCGAACGTTCGGGAGAGAGTTCTACAATTACCGGCAACGAAACCGCGGCGGGCGTTTTCATTGAAAGCCGAAGGAAATTTACTAAATGGATGGGGGACCTGGATAAGAGGCCGTAAAGAAGACCTGTGGCGCACGCCGATTATGCAAAACAAAAGGGAGGTAGATGCTTCCCTTTTTCGCGAGAGTTCGCGGGCTTCCCGGCATAATTCCTGGGGGTAGCGAACGATAAAAGAAAGAGAGTCCGAAAGGGAAGGAGAGAGAGAGAACGACAGAGAAGGAGGAAAAAAGGGAAGAAACATCGTGATTTAAGGACGAGTTTTGCGGCTATGTGGCTACTGCCACCGGCGCCCCTATAAATTTCCGTTATGCGATGTCTTTTTGCCCGCGGAATTCAACGACTACACGGGAGATGCTCGCGCCGGGCACGAAGAGTACTCTTGCTGTAATGGAATAACGGCTATTAGGAGCGGGATATTATCGTCGGCGCACACTGCTGCTTCGGCGAAGACAGGCTATCGATCGTTTTTGGCTGCGTTTCGCCTGGCTAGCCGAGAAAGGGAAAGTGGCCAACCCGGTACGACGATTCTTTTGCTACCGTGACCTTCGGTAGCTCTCGAAAAACTTCGTCTCATCCTGACGTTATAAGACTTCGTACAGACCTAAACAGCGCGCTCATAGCTGATGGATCGAACGCAAACACGAATTTGCGCATTTCGACGAACGTTTCGATGAACATTTGGGCGCGCACGAACGCGAATGGGTAGCAATTGCAAATCTGTTTGCAGGGCAGATAGAACATATCCTAAACATTCATAATATATAGAATTATTAAATAGACATGTTACAAATAAAATTATAAACACATTTTCTATATTTCTTTGTGTAGTATACAGAAAATGTATTTATAATTTTATTTGTAAAATGCCAATTTAATAATGGCTAGCACTTGTAAATTTGTTTGCAGGGCAGATAGAACATATCCTAAACATTCATAATATATAGAATTATTAAATAGGCATGTTCTTGAGCGACGAACACGATTAAATAAAACTGTTATAACCTACATTTTGGGGGCTCGTCCGAGATTGTATTACGGGTGGTGCGAGTGCATTTAATATTTTCTGTGTACGGGTGCGAAGTGCGCAAAGTGTAAAATTTGTACCAAATGTTAGAACGATTTGAATGAAACACCACCCTTCCATATAAATATCGACGGGCTGAAGAAAATCGAAAACGTTTTCTCAGAAAAATAACTGAATATCAGAACCGCATAGTCGTTTGGAAACCACCCCGATATTCCGATATCTTCGGAAACAATGGGAATTTTTCCCGTAGAACTGGCGTGGACAACTGGGTCATGAATTTCCGAGAGAAGCGCGTCTACGATCGTTTTAGGCTTCCTGTCGCGTTACGTAGCGACGGGAGTTCGATGTCGTTACGAACCGTTTACACGGAAAGTAGAGTTCATCGATCGGCAGGGCTGGGACTCGCTTACGTGACCTGAACTTCCGTTCTACCGTGAGTTGAACGAAGAGGCTGGCCCTTTCTCATATTCACAGGGAACGCGCATCGCGGCGGCCCTGTGCTTCGTCGAATCCAAGCTTGCCGTGGTTAATCCGCTTTAACGCAATTTCACTTGCGACTCTCGTTTTTCTTTTTCTATCTTCACCGAGGTACAAGCTGGGAATCCCCCCCGTTCACAGGGGAGTCGTATTTTTCTGCTTGCTCGACACCCCTCGTTATTTAGTCGCAAATAGGACGCGCGAAATTTGCGGTTAGATAGTGTAACGAAGTTCGTTGGGCGATGGTAACTACGTAACCGGACTTTTCATTCGATCAATTTACAACCCTTTGTTCTGCACCTGGACGGTTCACTGACTCGGAGGATTCCAAGCTCGGAACTTGGAGCTTGACTACGAACTTCTTCAACCATCGAGAATGCGTTCTTTTCTGCAACGCCGAAGCTTGGGCAAAGTGTTTATTTTTAGCGAAAGGGATTTCAAGATCAAGCGACAGCACGATAACAGTCTTAGAAACCGTGGAATGTACTTTGCTACTTTTCGTAGAACTTTTTGTTCCTTTCGAAACGAGTAGCTCGAACAACTGTAACTACAATCTTCAGATTTTTAAAGGTAGAGTGGCACCTATTATTAACCCTAGGTTTATGCAGCATTAAAAGTAACTATTTTACATTACTTTATAAAAATAACGAGAATGTGTGTACACAAATCTTTTCAGCAATTTTTTGTAGAACATATACCCAAAGAAATAAAGTTGCATCTTTACAATCTCAATTATCGTAAATTAAGAATTAATAAAACCTTACCGAGCTGTTATATCTTGTAGGATTACTACAGATTAATTAAAAATAATTCGCTCTGCAATTTATATTACATTTCTGCTAAAGGCTTTACGTCTCTCTAGTTACATAGGGTGTGTCCCAATGAATAGTACAACCAGGAAGGAGGTGATTCTACATATCAAAATACGCCAAAAGAAAAAACATTCTTATGACGTCCTATCTTCGAGGAGATTGAATTTGAAAGTCTGCCGGATTCGCGTGCTCTAGCATCTGTAAGTAGAACCAGTAGGTCATGCACAGATGCGGCACCTGATTCTTATTCAATAGCACGCGTACTCGTCGAATTTTCAAAATCAATTTTTGGCGAACACTACGTGTCAAGCACAAATTTGTTATTCCTTTTTTTTACCATTTTGTTGTACTTCAATGTCTGTACATATCAATTTTAAATGTATTTTACTTTTATTTCTTGACATTACTATTCAAACTGACGACAATGTTTTAATGCATTTTCAATAAATAATTGGTAAATAATTTTTCACATATCTCCATATATGAGCGTTATAAAAATATTTTAAACGACGTCCACTATAGAAATTCGAAGAATTAATGAAGTTCAAACATTTTAAACGGAAACTTCATGTAACTCGGAAATTAAAATTGGAACTTTAAACATATTTTCTCAAAGCCATTTTCCTTCTTTCGGTAACCAACAAAACTCGCTTTACGTTCGACTAATTAGTTTCGACTTTTGCGCGAGGGTTGCTAATGAGATTTCGTTCCTATTAACCGAGCTCGTTTTGATCGATTCCTCCCCTTTTAGATAAAGAGAAACTGGTATTTCCTATAATAATCGTATATTTTCTTTAACGTGCTATCCCTCTTTAAGTATCAAAATTTTAGAAGATTTATGAGAATATCTATTTATTATAAAAGAAAGTATGCTAGTCTTGTACTTGTATTACTATTGCACATCACTGGATTCGTTTTTGCTATAAAAAAAAAAAACTCTAACAGTCACCTAACAATTATTTGGAAACATGAAAAAAGTTGAAATTTGTTGAGCACTGTTATTAAACATTTAAGTATTGTTTGAGGTATTATATCAATTTCGTATCTACCAAATTAAGAAAAATCATAGAGAGAGGGAAATATTCTAGGCAAGAAACGTTTGATTTTCGAGTTAAAATATCTCCGAGTACAAAGGGTTTAAATATTAATATCGTAAAAGAATCCCGCCACGATTTCCTGGGGCGTGCTTCCATCCATCTCGTGGGGAATATATCAAACAGCCGTGCGTTCTATTTCGATTTCAAGTAATTCTGTCTACGATCCAATATCGCCCGGCCCATAACTCGAGCCCGACAAATCGCAATTCATGCGCGCTGGCGCTGCTCCATCTTGGACGGAGGTATTAGGAATTCCTTCGGATACCTGGCCGAAAGATGACGGCCGTGTATGCATGAGTTACAAGCGCAGTTAGGTCGATAAGTCATTAGTAGAATCGTGCCGACGAGCATGAGCTACGTACAGAAACACGTTGTTACGGGCATCAGCACTGCTACAGTTCCGTTCAAGACTATGGATGGCTTGATTGGTCCGCTGTAAACGGGTTTGCACAAGGATAAGGCACGACCCGTCCTACACCATGCATGGAAATTCAATTTATCGGGCACCATTGCCGGTTACCACTAAGATTTTACTCCTTCAACACGTTCCCTGACCTAATTTTCACCAGTGCAATCGTTCTTCTCTGGGGAGCTTCATATATCTCGTGACATTTAATTATTCTATTTCAATACAGTACACCTCTGTATCACGCGATCAAAAACTGCTTAGAAAACCTACATATAGGGTGTACCAACTAAAGTGTTACAAGCTGTTTTCTCAAATTTTAATGAAGATATGAAATGGTTAAGGTGGGAAGCTAACATTTTATTTCCTATTACATTTTTTAAATAGGAAGTAATATTGATTTTTTGGTTTCTTGTAACACCTCTCATTAAACTGAATAGCATTTACTCGAACCATCTGTTTTTATTGTATAACGTTTGTAACTACTCGAATTTTAATGTACGATATACATTTTACTTCGAAATAATACACACAAGAAATGTTTTCAATTTTAGTCAAACATTTCTATTTTTTTTTCAATTTGAACCACAAATTATTTCTGGCTGATGAAGTCAAATTCAATATTCAGCTTGTTTGCTTGATGAGTGAGCTAACAAATACACACTCACTTAAAAGAAAAGATAGACAAGTTCTTAAAATAGTATATTAGATAAAAATGCAATATTTTGGGGGAAAAATGAATACTGAAAATAATCCTATAATTATCATTCGATTAAAAAAGGATGGTCTGTTTTAATTAGAATCAGATATTTTTGCCGCGCACCTTACGTTGTTATTAAATCATAAACTGTAATTAATACCGAGCTTTGCAGTACACAGGATAATAAATATACTTCTCGAAAACGTTTGTATCGCATTATCTTTAATTCGTCAGTCATGTTTCGCTCGAAAGAAAGAACTTCGGTGTAGACTGAAAAAGAATTAGCGCAATACGGGGCTAATTCTGGAAAAAGCGGAAATAAAACGAGGAGAGCAATTAATTTAGTAGTGCGCTTCAGTAACCTCGTTTTTACGAATGACAATCAATAGCTTGGCTCCCACTCGAAGTTTAATGAGTGGAGGCAGCTGTCCAGGTGGCATTAGTCACGAGGATGTAATTTGTAGTCCGCGCCCTGCTCTCCTGCACGTATTCTGTAAGCGTGTGTCACATGCGGTATTCTCTGCGGAGATAATTTCTTATGTGCTCCTATGGACTTTCAAAATTGTATCCCACAAAATCTCATTCGGTGTATTAATAAGTAATCGCCTTCCTTCCATTTATCTATTTATTTTCCAATTTTAGGAAGCAGAAATTTATATGAAACTTAATTTCGTTCGATAATAGTGGCAAAGATTATTTGATTGCGAATAAACAATGAAATAAAGCTATATTATTAATATTTAAAATTAATCATCTTTTTACTTTAGAACGTTACAAAAATTTTTATTCGATGCTATTCTGAAACTTTAAAGATATCTTTTTCGAGTAATACGCTTTAACGAAATTATTTATAAAATACGTGAATAATACCAAAACTAATATTAATAAATTCAAAGATTTTGCAAAAGAAGAACTTGCAAATGACGGACTATTCTATTTGGTTTGATGCGTTTAGAAAGTGAAAATTGTTATACAAAGTAATGATCTAGTTTTGTTGATGGTAATCAGCTCTAGAGTAAGCAATCAGTTCTATTTCGATCAGCGCAAAGCACGAATACATCGCAGTATTTCTCTAACGCTACACGTAGATGTATATCCCTCGCAAGCCTCGTAATAGCGTTTGGAATTAATTCCTTTTGCAATCGACGGCGCGGTATTAACCAAAGTACAGTTGCAAGCGGAACACTTCGAGCTTCCTCAATCAAGTTAACGAATTAACTCTTTCCCTTCCCTTGCTCTATCTCTCGTTCCCTATGCAATTTTCATTAACTGATAGCTTGATATAAATGCTTCATAGGAGTATAAATACTCGAGAATCGACGTTCGTATCGATGAAAAAGAAAAGTTTCGGTATTAATTCATAAAATATTTTAATATTTCAGATTCAGCGTCTCTCGTGACACTTTTCTCATTCACAACATTTAAGTATCAATGAACATGGTTTCTTTTCAACACACGATGACCACACTTTTCAAACACAAGTTAATAACATTCGACAGGATTTGATATGGAATACATGAAATATAATATTATACATAATCTCATACTAATTTCGCACTAATTAAAACTCGTAGTATTAAAATAGTTGAAAATTTGTGAGAAGTAACGATATTTTGAAATGTAGAAATGCATTATAATGTGTATCCCATAAACTTTGTGTACTTAAAATATCTTCATTAGTTTAAACAATGCGCGAAAATGTACCAAATAAATGAATGAATGTTATGAACATGTTCGAAGTCTTTCCTCATTTCATAATGAGAGTAACAAAATGAATAAAGTCAATTTGTTACCGAGTATATAATTGACATAGATCGACATTGATTAATGTTTCATTACAGGCTCAGACAAAAAAAAATTTTAAACTGAGTTTTATTTTTATCTTCGAAATTCCGACCAATTTGAAAACTTGTTTCTCCGTTAATTAGTAAACTAATAATTCTAACCAAAAATCACCTGTCTACTTAAAGTCGTGCACTGTATATACATATATGTAAAAGTCTCCAGTCTGGAGGAAACAAAAGTGGATTAAATGCGGAATAAGTGCAGTGGACTTAAGGACACATAAAAATAGATAGAAGAAAATGATAAGCTAATTAGAATGAAATAATAGTAGCTTGGTCAGGGACTCGAAACAGATCAATTGTAATTACGCAATATGGGGTGAAAATATAATGATGTTGCATAGCAAATAGTAGCGATTGTCAATGGTCATAATTATTGGTTCAGTGGTCAGACGGTGTCGAACCATCGCTATTTTCCTTTCATCACTGTTTCTCGGATTTACCAACGCGATCGATCCCAATCAGTTGTCCGACTCTTTATCGGATAATCAACATCGCAGTCTCCTCGCTAATGGAGTGCATGCAAATTACATTTTCGAACGTTCCGGACGACTGAAATTACACAGGTCCAAATACATCTACCTAAAATGCTGAACTTCGCTAAAGGATACTTGTAAAAGTTTTTAGGCTCCATTCAGGATGAACTGTTTAAAATTATCAAGCGAACACGTCGATACAACAACAGTATTTAAACAGCTTCAATCAGTTCTTTTTGGAAAAATACCTGCCTACTAATGAAACGTTAACGTACGATTGAACATCCTTATCGACATCATTATTTCTTGTCGATTCTTAAAATTAGAATCTGATAACCAGACTGCGGATGTTTCAAAAAGTGAAGTCCAACAAAATCTTATGTTTAGCGTTAGTAACTTTCGTAGGTCTAAAATAAATATAAATTCTACTAAATTCTATCAAGTTTTATATCCTTGCATTTTTTGAAAATTTTCAGAAGTCAAATGCATGCAGATCTTCGCAGTCTACTTATAACAATTACGAGTGTGTGTTGAGTGAGATTCGTGTCCAAGAAACTTTCAAGTTTCAAACAATTTTAACTGGTTTAAAACGTTGTTTAAAAGTTCGTGATGTTATGCAAGGATGTATCCTTGCAAGTGCAGAAGTTTGTAGAATGGTTTCATACAAGAAATATTTGAAACGTTGAAAATAATTTACCGACTCGCTCAAATTTTTGTAATCTCTTAACTGTTTTACATTTCACCTACTCAGTTTTTCCATAACTGCATCTAATCTACAGTCTAAAGTATAAGAGTGTTTTGAATTTTCCACGAGGGATGAGATTGCGCAACGTTTAGCTCCGATTTTGTGAAAACTGCATAAATATGGGGTTCGCGATGAAATCCAATTTAGCGGACCCTAGGCCCTCGGAAACTGAATCCTTCTGCGGGGAATCAAACCGGCGGCGTACAATATGGGGTAGCAAACAAAGAAAACAGAGGAAAGAGTGAAGCAACGAGCCACGTGATAATGTATGAGTCGACAAACAGCATTGTAACCTAATTTTCCGGAATCGCAAGCAGCATGTCGATCGCCAGTGGATTAATTTGATTGAAAACGACGCAATAGGCTATGGTGGAGGGACGACTGTATCAATTCAGAGTCGCATGACGCTCCGGTTACACTGCATTGTAAACAGAACAGGCTGTACAGCCGAGCATCGTCACGAATTCCTCGATTCGGGAATCGTTTAAGTTTCTCATCATCACGTTTCCGATACGATTTACTGTTTAAGCACGCGGGCTAATTGCAGCGACTGGGATACAGCTACCGACGAGGGGCATAATTAAGTGGACACAGCGTGAAAACTTTTTAACAATTGTACCAAATCTCGAATAATTAATTTTGTCCTGAACGCCGATATATTAGATGATTGCATAAGTTCGTGCCCGATTTGAAAATGAAATTTAATGCCTAAATTTTACAGAATAAACATTTTATAACCAATTATACATATAGCCACCATTCTTTTCTAATTGTAGAAAATTTAACCATTTTTTAATTTTAATTTAACCAAATCTTTAAACAATTTTTAAAATTTTACCATTCAATTTTATTTTCAAATCGGGCACGAACTTATGCAATCATCTAATACTTGAAACACATTGGTGTTAGCAGAAGGCCACATCTATAGACCGTGGATCTTTATAGAAAATTAAAAATTTTTGTATTAATTGCAAGATACATGAGTTAAACATAAATTTGTATTAATACCCTTGAATTCTTCTAATCTTTCCACTGTTTTAACTTGCACTTTCTCAGTATTGTCATAAATGCATAAAATCCGGAATCTATCAATGAATTTATAAGAAAAAACAACATTAAACACATAAGTGTTTAACGCGTCACTTCTCTTCTAGTAGCGTGATCATCGAAGGAGAGTTGTGACGGGGACAACGATGCTCGCGCCACGTCACGCTTCCGCGTAGATGCAAATTCTACATGGCAGTGTTTTAGAAGGGCTCGTTTAAATTCATGAAACAGCGCATTTCTTGGACAATTAAAATTGCTAATTTGCCTCGTGGCGAGATTGCACGAGGCCGATTCTTGCTGAGCGGCCTACTCACTCAGTCCAGAAACTCGAAGAAAATATTGATAAATGTTGTAGCGTGAAGGAACAGAGAGCGGATAATTCTATTACCGACTAAGTTTGAAAATTTTTAATTCCTAAGTATAATTTGAAGAGGATATTGTACTATTTTGTTTCATGAATGAATTCATGAACGAGATTACCGCGATTCAATGTTTTTTAAGAACTCAAAATGTTTCTCTATAGTAAAATGCTTGAAAAAATTCAGCTTAAAATCGTATGTGTTTTCACACGATTTCCTTGTTGTTTTTACGAAAGTTTGTACCTGCACCTTCGAATTTCGTAGAATATTCAGCGGGATCTTCCGAAAAAGTAATTTGTATACGTTGTTTCGCGTAACCAGTTGATTTTGAACCACTCTATATTAATGGAACCGGGGAGATCTCATTTTTGGAACAAGGTTTCGCGATAGAGGCAGCCTTGCAATCCTCATTTTCTTATGCAATATTTCAAGTTCCCACGGGCATAATGCATAACCAGAAGAGAGTTCAGAGGAGAAGCTGATGGACCGCCACCGCATTGTCCCGATACCCGATATCGAACTTCTTCCTTTTAATGGATATGCCGATACGCAAACTACTACCTTCGACACACTTTTATGGCAATCAAACGAAACCGTAAAACCTTCTCCCAGTCAACACGTGACACATACAGATCTAGTTTCTCGGCGTGACCACGACCACCGTTACAAGGTCTTCAGGAATCTTACGACTTTGCTACACATAAACGTCTGTTTATCACCTCAAACATATAAAATATAAATTATAGCTACAGGGTGGGCCACTGGATATTGCCACCACGATTTACGTCATTATTATTATACGTAGCAAGAAATGTTTGGATAGAGATTAAGTGCCACAGGAAACTCATTTTACAATCTGCATCGGTCACAAAAAGAAACATTCTTTTTCATCATTATAAATTTATTCGAAAGTTTCATAACTTGGTAGAAAACGTTGGTAGAACCCTTTAAAAACGTCATCATTATTCCTTGGAGTCTCAGGGAATCGATTTTCCATATTTATGAAATACTTTTTATTCACTTTGGACGGTGCTATTACTTTGTAACCCCCTTGAGAATTTATATTTTTCATCGCCAAAGAAGTTTTACAAAGTTGAATTTCAAAACGTTTTTCAGAAGATTGAATGTCTACTTTTATACAAGAAATGCCTTGAATACCAAATTTTATGTGGGCGAAATAATGATGTAAAATTGATTTATACTCGTTTTAATTAAATGATTTAAAATATTGTTTTGTATAGAAACAATAATATCGTAATTAAATAATATCATCAAGATCTTTCTTATAAAAATTTGTAGCATATTCTACTATGACTTTTTACTTCCATCTTCTTGTATTTTCCAAATCCTAACTTTTAGGTACATAGAGCACATTATGCAAAACTTAATTTTTTATCTATGTTGACAAATAATTTCATCACCCATATATTAATATTGTAATATAGTGGGATCCCATTCCTGCTTTACTATATTAATAATTATATTCGAAGCAAATATATTCTGTATAAGCACTGGAAATCAAATTGCTATTTAAATTTTATGTTAGACAATTTTGTATTCATTTCTTTGAATTAGACTT
>JAQQRZ010000221.1:0-11097 GCA_028455615.1 Lasioglossum zephyrum
CAAACTCTAATTAAGAGGTTCCTCCCGGCCGCTGAAACACGCGCGGCGACCTTTAATTATTAAGGAAAAAGAAACATCGAATAATCAGACAGGAATTTGTTGTTGCGGAGTGCCACTTTACGGTCTTTTATTAAAATAAATAAATAATGTTTTTATGTAAATAATGATCTTTTTTCGAGGTACGTAAACATTTTTTTCTTACTCTCAGATGGACACGTACCTTTACTGATCTGTTTGCACTTTTGCATTGTCAATTTCAATTTGTAAAACCCAGTTTTTGTTTGACCGGTGATTGCAATACAGTTTATCATACTAAAAGAACATATTAAACGTTATATAAAAGATAAAGTTGATTGACGTTTGTTTAGAAGTATCTGCGCTTGCATAGTGAATTTCTTTCTTTGTCATTTATATTTCGAAATATAAATGAAAAACATTTTTTAAAGAATTACAAGTTCTTGTAGATATATTTCTTTAATTGGAAATATTAATTTCAAAGAAATTATTAACGATAATTTAACACATTGAAAATCAGATCGAACGAGATCGCTTTCGAAAACCTAAAGGCGTTGAATTATATCCGAGAGAAGAGGGCGACGGTCGGACAGCAGTGATCACCGTCGGCCGGAGAAAATGAAAACACGCAAAATTTGCAAGAAGTAGAATTTCATTGTCGTCTGCGACGAGATCGCCATAAAATTCTGCAGTCAGCTCGTTAGGTTTTCCGGGAGGAAAGGGAGTCGCGTTAACGCGGGAATCTTGATCAGACCAGGGGAGGGGGTGGTTCCGGGTAAATCGGCGACGTCAGAAGGGAGAGAGAGATAGAGGCGAGACGAGGGCGTTGGTTCGCGAGTTCTCATCTCGAAGCTCGCGAAGAAGGCCGATGTGTACAGAAGCCTCGAATCGGCACGGAAAAATTGGTATATTGAAATTCAGGGGAGCCTTGGTAGCGAGAAGAAGCCGCAGCCAACAGCTAACGGTTGCGGCACCCTCGTAACCCAATTTAGAAGAGGACACAAAAGAGTATTCGGTGATATTGAGCCGTGAGATGCGACCTACTTGCGAACCGACCGACCAACCGACCGACCGACGGACCGACCGTTTTCTCTGCCTTACCCTTTCACCCCTTTTCCCTTTTCCCTCTAAGGAAAACCGCTTCGAGTCTTCGCGTCTCGCAATTAGGCTCGCAGTTGCGTATTATCGACACGTGCCGCATCAACCACCGCTTCCGCAGCGTCGCGTTCAATCGCACCACGCCTCGTCGCCCCAAAATCACTATTAATTTAACTAAAATTTAACAAATTTAATTTGCAAATTAATTTAACTCAACGTTTCGATCCCTGTATGGTTCATCTTCAAGAGAGACATTTTTGCGTTTGCTGCGGCGAAATAATTAAATAAATAAAAAATAGTGAGTTACAGTAAAACTAGGATATCTTTCAACCCTGCTTTTTTCTTATTTTTTATTAAGAAAATCTTTGAAAAGATTTATTACAACGTTTGGCAATAATACATAAACAATCAGACAGAAAAGCATACAATTAACATTTTTACTTTTTGTAAATAATTGAATTTTCCAGACATATATGGAAAAGAAATATACGTTGAAATGAACTTAATTTTAGACTTCGAATAATAAAAATATTTATTAAATCATTTCTTATGAGAAGCTCCTTTATAATTTCATTAATTGGCGAATAAAAAATCTAGAACATAGTTGGATTTGTATGTAGAAAAGAAATATACGTTGAAATAAACTTTATTTTAGACTTCGAATAATAAAAATATTTATTAAATCATTTCTTGTGAGAAGCATCTTTATAATTTCATTAATTGGCGAGTAATCTAGAACATAGTTGGATTTTGATTTTCGCGGGAAAAGTCCGTTCGGTGTACAGAGAAAAAGCGAACCAAAATTGATTTTTTATACAGGCCGTGTACAACGCTTTGAGCGTCGTCGTCGCGGCGATGTACTCTTAACGATATTAAGCTCGGTGACACGGCAAAGAATACGCTTTCCTTTCTTACGCGAACGCGCATACACACCGGCGAGCTTCAATTTCCATCGAGATGCATACTTTCAGGAAACTCTCTTTCTCTCATACCTTTTGCGTCTTGCCTAGAAGCTTGTCTCAGCCTCCCACAATCACGGTAAACATCGTCCAATCCGAAATTCCCGTGCAACTAAACTCATCCTTTTAAAACTCCGTCCTTCTCGAGAAAAAAATCTCTCCTTTATCGCGCCCGCGTTATTTAACTTTCTTACCAGCGCGTTCCTCCAATTTTCACAGTGCTAGGACCTCTCAAGTCTTTTAATAGCAGTTTTTTTTAAATTGTAACTAGGATACCATCTTTTACCAGTCGCCCTTCTTGCCTTTCACAGCTGTAATTATCTCTCTCTCGACTTTATTTATTTCTGTTGGTAGTTTGGAGAATGGCGAGGCTCCTTTGGTCCCTTTATTTGAACTATGGAACGTGGTAAAACCACTACAAAAGGAGTCGTATCGAAAACATTGCGGAGTACCAATATGGCAGCCGTAAGAGAAACAGACAGGAAATCCCGGTTCGACGTAACGTTTATTCGGGATCGATATTATGAGAGTATTCAATCCGTGTCCACACAACAACTGTAAAAACCAGAGTGGAACAGGCGAAAACGTTGTTTCGATCAGCGTACCCACGCATCCGGGATCGCGAGTCTTTGTTCCCGATTCTTTCTCTCTCTCTCTAGCTCTCTGTTTTCATTTAGCCGCCGCAACGGGGAAAAATAATGAATCTCCATACGATCGACAATAATCCCGAGAAAAATCCCCGCGATCCAGGGGTATAATACAACACGTACACAGAGGACGTGGCGCAACGGTCGGGGCCGGGTTCACGCCGCAGAAAAGGTCGTTCATTCCGCGAGGATTACTTCATTCCTCGACTTTCGACCCAGTTAAATTCCACGACGTTCGTGTCTGTTCAATTGAAAATCCCAATATGTTGGCGGGGTGTCCCCTTCGGTCTCCGCTCCCACTCGGCCCACCCTCTCCAGCAACCCGTTTCAACCCCCGTCGGCCATCCGGCCACCCATCGACACCGGAGGAACGTATTCGAAGGTCCTATCCTCCTAACGGACCCCTGTGTGTGTCCCGCCAGCACGATTCCGTTCTGGAATTCGAAGGCCATCCTGGAACGTACGACACACATAGAAACCGATCCAAGCCGGAAAGCTGATCCAATAAACGAGCACAAATCAATTACGCGTGTCCGGGGAGACGCTACGCCGCGAAGATTAACCGTGTGCACGCGCGATGCTATGCGCTAAGCAGCGGCGAAACCTATTATTTTTTCCTCTTTCTATTCGTCGATCAGGGAATTTCTTTCATTAATTTCTACCCTCGTTAAACACGCCGTGGACGTCGCTCGCTTTAATCCCTGGACACTGGATGTCTTTTACTGGTGCGTGATCAGTTTCGGAGCAAACTTTTGCGAACGTGGCTGTCGAATGAATGTCCTATTTAAAACTCTTTACGATCATTGAAAAATTAAGAAACTTCTTATTTGGCTTCGATAAAGGGTGGTCTACCTTAATATCTCTTATGTACTTATGAAGAAATTTGTTGGGTGAAATATAAAACAGTCAAAGATTTAAAAGATTAAAGAATGTTGTAATGTTGCTTTTAATGCAACACAGTCGTTAGGGGATGAAATCGATTTTCATGTTATTCCTCCTTTCCACAATTATTGCAAAACATTTCTATTTTGCATGTAGGAAATTTTTATCTTTCAAATCTTTGATTGTTTTATATTTCACCCAACCAATTTCTTCATAAATGCATAAGAGATATTAAGGTGGCTAGATTTAGGTGAACCACCCTTTATCGAAGCCAGATAAAAAGTTCCTATATGCAAAATAGAAATGTTTTGCATTGATTGTGGTAAGAAGGAATAACATGAAAAATTCTTTAATCTTTTAAATCTTTGACTGTTTTATATTTCACCCAACCAATTTCTTCATAAATGCATGAATGCATAAATGCAATGTATGTATAAATACAATGTAACGTAGCCCAGTTTGACTGTAACTCACTATTTTTTATTTATTTAATTATTAAGCCAGTTAAAAAGTTCCTATATGAGAAATAAAAATGTTTTGCATTGACTGTGGAAAGAAGGAATAACATGAAAATCGATTTCATCCACTAACGATTTAGTCGTTATTTCTATTTTGCATAAAGATCCGTGGCCTGGCGATGATACGGAATAAATAGGAAGAAATGCAAACGTTCAGCTGTGAAATTAATAAAATAGAAGGATCAAAAACGAATACTCCGCCGAACAATTTTAACTCCCAAAGGAAGACAGAGGAAGCAACAAAAAAAGAAAGAGGAAGTCAGGGGGCATCGTCTCTGTTCAAATTTGTTTCACTCGGGTATGATTAGCGCGCGCTTCTGCCTGCGTGCAACAGGTGATTACACACGCGTTCGGCAAATATCTTCCAATTAAACATCGGGGATATATCGAGGCGATACCGCTCCATATCCAAATGAAAATATCTCCTGGAGCATTGAATCCCCGTTCAAAGGATCTCAATTAATTTTCTACGAAAAAATAGTTTCTCAATTATCTCGCGCAGAAGCGTCTGAACAGTTTTGATTCCATTGAAACTTACATCTGTTGCGGTTGTCGCGGAGTAGTCCCAGCTATGTCCCGACAAGCCTAACTCGTCGATCAGCCGATTCGAGGCTTTCCGATCGGAAACGTGGAAAGCTAATCCCACGGATCCTATCCCTGACTGGCTGCCAACGGCAAATCGGGTCTCGCTGCATGCCTTGATGCACCGATGCACCGGGTCGGTGTAACGTAACAAGTGGCGGTCGTGAATAATGTAGCCGGTGGTCGTCGCAGCCCGAGAAAATCGAACGATCCTATTCGATCGTTTATTTACGACGCTGCTCGCTCAAGTCACAGGTAGTAAAGCTCCGTAAAGGTATGTCCACACTGGACCAACTGGAATCCGTCCACCCCCTCTGAAGTATTTCAAATTTTTTAACTGTTCGTCTCCCAATTAAAGGGGTAGATTCGTGTTTCTAGGATTGCCGTTGAAATACCGTCGCACATTAAATAAATTTATTTAAAAATTTATAAATAATTTTCAGGGCGATCGCGGCCTAGATTGATCTTTTATCCAACACTACTGCAACTTTGCAGTTCTGGAAACAAGTCTACCTCGTTAATCGTGGTCCTACTGGACAAGACTTCTAGGATTAACTTGATTTTATGGTGAACGGGAAACTTGTAGGCGAACACGTCGCCCAAATCCTTCATCGAGCGAGGGCTGTTCCGAATAAAGAGGCTCGAAGGAGCACACGCAGCACGTTCTCGTCACCGGCTCGTTAGAAGGAGACATTAACCGAAGGGGCAGGGGGTGTATTTCTTAATTAGCGGCAAGCCTCGAACGAGTCTCGTCTTCTCGAGCGTTCCAAGTTAGCCGCTCCCTCGCCTCGATGCCGAGCCCCTTTCGCGACCGAGCTTCTCGTAGATCACGATTTGCTTCTAAGTGTCTTAAGTTCCTTAGAGCCGGGCAAACGGGTCGCGCGATAAACGAACCCTGAACGCGAAAAGACCTACTGCGAAACCCTGCCGCCACCCTCGTCGATATTAATCGCGGGATTTCCCTCGCAGACCCCTCCATTGGGACCAAACGTTCCATAAGAGACACCCTTTAGATCCGCTCTTCCGTACACTGAAACGACATCAAACCCCCCGTGAGATTTATGTACAGGCTAGCACAACAAGCGCTACTTCCGCCTTGACAATTATCATGTTCTTCACAATAATTTAAAAACGGACTGAAAAGTATAAAATAATTGTTTCCTAGTCGCATACCGATTCCTAACCTCGTACGGATAGTGGTGAAAATTTGTGATTGTAAATTTTGAATTGTTATGAAAATATTTGTAAGATTTCAAACGAAAAACGTGGGGCGTAAGATGCAACGTTTAATAGCGGTACAGGGTGTGTGATCCTCGTGCAGTCAATTAAAATTATTCCCAAATACATAGATATTATTTGAAACCTTTTGCATTCGACATATTCGCAGAAATCCTAGTTTCAAGACGATATACTTGTTCATTTTTCTCACGAACGCATCAAATCCGTCGTCAGAATATAAAGCGGGCCCTACACGGTTAGTCGGAATGACATTCGAGTCGAAGATTGACATTCTGATTGATCGTGTAAGGTTAATGCCGACGGAATTCACTGTGTAAAGTCAGCGAGGGTGATGAAGGCATCTGATGCCATGTGCCCTTTTCAGAACGGCCGAATGTAGGAACGAGATTCTAAAAATCTTCTACATGAATCGATTTGAATCTGCGTGAATCGATGCGACACATCGATTGCAAACGTAACCAAAGTCCAGTTTTATTTAATCGACCGTATTTTTTCAACATTTTAAAAGAAAAAGTTTTCTGTTACTTATCTTAGCCAGAGAACCCTCAAGCACCCTTGACATTGACGCAAAAAATAGTTGTTTGTGAGAGTTTCACCATTCATGATAAATTCTTCTCGATTGAAAATTTATTATTACTACATTTTCGATCGAGAAGAATTTCAATTTACAATATAGGAATGTCTGAGGTGTAGCCTGTGGTCAGACTGTCATTCCTGATTGACCTATTATAGGGCCCGTTTTACATTCGGAAATGTTGAAAATTATTTATTGGTCCCCTAGATGAAAGTTCAGGCATCACGGACGTTGGCAGATCACGAGGAGACTGCCGGAAAAGTGAGACGGGAGAACAGTGGCTGGTGTAACAGCGAATAGCCGTCGATGTAAACAAATTAGGGTATAGGCGGAGGAACGAAACACAATTCGATGAATCTGCAATTACAATGGAACCGCGGGGACGTAGTTGGAATCGTTTCGACGATTGAAACCGACGATCGGTGCCGGACTCCGATAATGAAAACCCATCCTGCCGATATAGTCCCGTGTCGTACCGTCCCCGTCCTGTCCCGTCGGACGTGAATATCGAAGAAAAACCCAGCCGGGAAATCGAGGCGTGTGGACGAGTCGCGTCCGAGCAGAAAATCGAATGCAGCAGCTTTGTGTTCAATCGTTTCGTTTCGAATTCGTTTCGTCGCCGCGGAAACGCTGACCTCTTCTCTCGCTCTCTTTCTCTCTCGACCACTCTCTTGCATCGAAAAGGAAAACACAAACGGGCCGCTTTGTCGCGGACAATGAATAACAAAATCAACAAATAAATGAATAAAAATCGTAGAAAATTCGCCGGGGCAAGTAAATAATATATACGATCGAAAGAAGTTGATCTCGTAGTTTCCCCGATACTCAGCCGAGCGCGCACAGAGAAGCTATTGCTTTTCCAAGCTGCTCTCTCACTCTCCCAGGC
This sequence comes from Lasioglossum zephyrum, assembly GCA_028455615.1. Lineage (NCBI taxonomy): Eukaryota > Metazoa > Arthropoda > Insecta > Hymenoptera > Halictidae > Lasioglossum > Lasioglossum zephyrum. The sequence continues at coordinate 7,401 of JAQQRZ010000221.1, forward strand.
TAGTCTTTTTCCGCGGAGAGGGAGGGCAAGGTATATATTTTTTGTTCGTCTCACGGTTCGTCGATTGCACGGCAATTTTGCATATCGAGCGCCGCCCCGCGTCGCCTATTATTTGAGCGTCGACATCGAAAAGCTCGTTCCGGACGGGCTCGGCTCTCATTGACGGACAATCGATCAGACGCGTATCGCTGATGCGTCGAGCCGTGAAACCTCCTGTTAGAAACACGCGGCTTTGCCATGCCCGTGTCCGCGGAACGTACACGCGAGATTTCTTTTCTTTTTCTTTCGTCGTTCTATCACTTTTCCTTTCGTCCTACAAAATTATCGCTTTCCTGCCTAAGCGACGAATGCCAGCAGCCCATCTTCCCTTGTAATAAAAAATTGCCACATCATTAGTGGAGAGTGTTGAAACAGTTTCTAAATTACTCAATTATTCTGTATCTATCTATATACAAAAAAATTTTATATGGAAATTTAATATAAACCTCAATAATATTAAATTTTCTATATAAATTTTTTTATATTAAAATTCAATATATAAAAACGAAGTCCTGACTGACTCCCTCATCAACAATGGATACAATGGATAAGATCAATTAATTAATTCAACCCCTAAGGGGGTGAGAATGGGTTGCAACATTTATATGAGGGATATATTGTTCGTGGTCTGATTTACATCATACTTGGTCTTAAATAATTAATTAGTTTATCGATCATAATTTATCTTTTAAATATTATGAATTTTATTGTTCTTGGTCTTAAATTGATACAGTCTGAATGGGGTGAACAAGGGCTTAAAATGTTTTATGGAGAAACAATATCAATTTTCGAGGACATTAACAATTTTCGAATACATTTGGTAGAACAAATGATCATAGAATAAAAATCAGCTAGGTTGAAAGGATGTGTCTTGCATTCGAAATGAAAATTGCTTCCAAAGGGGGTTAATGTCGAGTCTGCCGCTATATGCAACCGGAAAGGGTTATTGTATCCGCGTTAATTGCGAGCGAATGTTTGCCGATCCCGATTCACCTCGCATGTCGCACCTCCGCAACCGTTCATTTATTGAAAACTCAGTGAACAGGTTAAACGCGCACGTTTCCCCGGTTCACGATCGAGCGTGTTAAACGAACAAATCCGGTTTCAGAAACGCGGCAAGAGGATCGTTTTGATTCTCGCTGGAGATCGTTGGGAACGTTTACACGAGTGCGGCTCTTCAGTTACGTTTATACGTCTCTGGAAATTCGTTCTCTCGCCGAGTGGCTGTACCGGGGCTCTGTGCGCGTCCTCTGCCATTCGAGTAAAAACCAAACCCGAAAAGCGGTTACGTTCAACAGCCGTGTCGCGGGAATAAAAATTCATTCGCTGGAAATTACCGGTGTGTGCTCGCTCTGGCTTTCGCGATATCTTCCTATCCCAAACCCGGGAGCGTAGCTGGTCGCTTCTCGTTCGAATTCGATAGTGGAGCATGTAGTTCTCATCCTCTGTATTACTTTTTCTTTAACAACAGGATGGTTGAAATAGCTGAATTCTCCGCATGCCAGAAGATTTAGATTATCGTTCAAGTTCGTCCACGATCTTTAGAATTCTTTGTCTTGAGAAAAAGAATTTTCATTCTTTAATTTCGTGGTTGCACTTGCATTATCAATTTCAATTTATGAATATTTCGAGACTCTTGTTCATTCGGTGATTGTTGTACAGTTCATCATATTATTATTCAGTTAAAAAAATCTTTTTTTTTGTTGCCACAACAAGTACGTGTGCTATAATTTCTTTTTCTGTCTTTCTTCAATCCTAACATTTATGACCATCTGCCAATAAACATTTATTTTTTAAATAGAAAATGCGTGTCTTTTGTTTGTGGATATTGAAAAAAAAATCTTTGGGAAAACCCAATTAGGCAGTCTAAAATTAGGCTAGCCTAATACGGACCTAATGGTCTCCCAAACTAAATGTCTAGTCGAGTGTTCACTTGAATGAAAATCGCAGAAGTGGATCGTAGATCCCGGTGCAGAATGTATCGGGAATAGATCAGCTGTAGGACCCGGGGCTGTACTAAGGATCAAGAAGGTAGATCAACTCGTCCTTAGGGCGTAGAAACGACGTCTCGAAGGTATCTCAGCGACATTGAATGGTCGGAAGCAGAGCGACCGATAAGAATCAGCTTGAGCCGCGCAGTTTCGGTGATTTTTCTCTGGTCGAGGGTAAAGGTGCGCGCGTATTTTTCCTCCTTACCAGCGATTTTTTCCGTCTTCCCCGTTCTCGTCTCGGTCGAATGCTCGGTGTTAACGATAAGGTCATGCTGACGTCGAGATAAGGAGACCCCGATTGGGAAAGATCGCGTGCTCGACAGAATACGGGCCACGAAACGTAATGTTATCAGGTTGTGCGCGCGGAGTGGTGGGGAGGGGGGGCTCACACAGAAAACAGCTGCACTAAATTTTTTCCGCCGACAGCTCCACTTTTTCAGAACGATAACTCGCAGCGCGCGTCGTCGCCACCGGCTAACTAAACACGATGCCCTATTAAATAATACCGTTTTATCGCGAGCTCTACGTCGAACTTTCGTTAGGACGCGATATCTACAGGGTGTCTGGACGCGACGAATTTTGCCAAGTTTCGATCGGAATTGTATGAACTATATGTTTGTCCCGAGGACCCAGTACGGTTTCGGCGCAGTTTGCGAATTTGTACGCTGTTGAATGGATTCGTTTGATCGTGCACGGTTTACCGACGATCGAGACACAGCTTCCCCTTGTTTATGGAAACTTGTCCGAGGAACACTGGTTCCTGTTTGAATCGAGGATCGAAATGGATATTATGACGTCGCCGACACAGTTGTCTTTTGTGTCTGAACTATTCGAACGGGCTTCGTTTAACCCCCTCATACATAGCTTATTTTAATAATTTTTAATAATTCTTTAAATAAATTACCTACATAAAATTTATAACATTTTATTATAAAATATATAATAATTGTTTTAACTTTATGAATTTTAATAATTCAATGTTTTGACATAGGGTAACTGCACCGGTGAATGAACATTTAAGAAATTGTTCGGGAAGATATTTTATTTAAAATAAAAATATGTGAATTAAAGGAATTTCATACCTTACAGATATTTTTGAAGCTGTACAACGAAAGCTCCAAGGAAATAAGTAATTGGAGAACGATTTAAAAAAAATAAACGATTTTTATTGGTATTGATTTCGCGATAAGAGTACATCGACAGATATTCAATCTGAAAAACTTTGCCACGGATGCATTCATCCAGGCAACGTGTGCTTCTGCAACAAGAAATCGAATAAACAGTGGCTGTCCAATTAACCATTGAAAACATTGTCATTGTTGGTGATCCACCGTTCCGACAGATTGCACGGCCACGCCAAAACCAACATTCGATCGGTGTTTTTATAGAATTACCGCGGTGTAGATACAGTGGAATGTCTTATCAAGTTGAAATTTCTCATCTTTGATAGCTTGTATCTTTTCATCTTGGACTTCGATGCTATCAGGGCCAGCTCTAGGGGATGGTATGTGTTAAATACCCAAGTAATTGAAAATTTCACTGATCTTTTCGTTTTAAAAATTGAAATTAAAAATTTAAATAAAATGATTTGATTTTTATTGAAAATAAAAAATATGTATCTTATCTAGTAACCACTAGAGCGGGCCCTGATGCTATCAATAATTCGA
>JAQQRZ010000222.1:0-11075 GCA_028455615.1 Lasioglossum zephyrum
AGCCATTCCGCGATCACTTTTCTCAGCGCGGAGTGTCACCGACGTGGAAAAGCTAAGTGACGCTGAGGAGACATCGACTTTCCGAGCAAATTACTGCGTCGAGCTCGTCGGAGATCGCTCTGAAGGATGATGTCTGGAGATCCTTGTGTAACCAAGCTATTTTAGAATCGCCAGACACACTTCGAGATCCGAAGCTCGAGCGAGATGTTCCTGGGGTGGTTTAAGTAGCGTAAGTGGATCTATTAACGCCTCGAGAAATGTCAGTCTTCGGAGTAGCTAATCCTGCTTTCCAATCAGACAGCTTTTTTCTGCTGAATGACCTAAACAGGACCATGATTTTCGTCAGTTTGCGAAGGTTTCTGGATGCTGCGGATTGAAGAAGTCCAAGTGGCAACGTTAGACAAATTACGACGTGAGTTCTAAAGAAATGGCGGTAACCGAAGGATACTCAGGGATACCAGTACGGAATTGAGACGCCAGCGCAAAGACGCTTGAGAATATTCCAGGGCGAATCTAGTTCACTGTTGAAGAGAAGGGGACAGAAAATTTCTTGGGGTATATCAGGCAAAGTCGAATAAATTTTATCCGTCTGCCAACACGCCGAGCGGAAAGCTTGGTAAATGGATACGGTCGACTAACGAGCGGTTTGGAGGTAGGCAATCAGCACTCGCCGGACTGCGACAATTAATTAATTTCATCGGCCGCGGCCGTTGCATTGGGGATTGCAATATTTAGCCGTTTATGGGTAATCATATACACAGCGCGTGTCTCGTGGGAGTCACGGACCGTCGATCTGGACGTTTCGTTCCCAGGGAAGTCGACGTAGTTGCAAAATTGAAGCTACGCTCAAAATTATGGGAACTGGCTGCCTCGGAAATTATCGGACCGTTCAACTCTTTGCTAATTCAAATTCGCGTGGGGACCGACGCTGCAGTTCGATCATTTCGCTCGCTCGACTCCTGCGAATTCCTTCTCCCCGTTCAAACATTCGGGAGGAGGGAGTTTTGAAATTGCATGAAACAGTGGAGGAACTTTCGAAACAAATATTCTTGTCGGAGGATTTTCATTATCACTAGCAAAGGTATAAAATTAAAAACTTCCAGCGTTGCGAGTCTAAGAAAGTTTTCAATTATCCTCGGCGAGAAATGTTCAAAGACCGTTGAAACGAAACAATGAACAAGTCCGTCGAACATTCGGAAGACAGCGTTGGCTGTAGGAGCAGCTCTCGCGGCGCAGTAAATCATCGGACGCGTTTCCCTGGGCATTAACGGCGGTCGGCGTTCATTAAATTCCAGAGTTTACACGTTAACGACGGAACGCGGCGGTCATCTCTCGCCGACGATGATTCCATTTAATGTGTTATTGCGACGCTGGACGATCGTTCGAGACGCGAAGTGGCGAATTAATTCGCGGCGGTCTGAATCTCCTTTTCTCCTCTGGACGTTCACGAATTCATTCGTCTCGAAGCGGATTCCGTGGGGGGACTGGTGGGGATCATCGGTGGGAATCTCGGGGAGAAACGATTGGTTTTATTCTTAATTGGTATCAATTTACCGTCAAATGGGACGAACGCACCTTGAAAATATGAATTCCTGCGCGGCGTTCCGGGGCCGGTTAGCGGGAACACTCGACGTGTATAGAGCGGCGCGATTCCCTAGACACGATTTGTCAATCCAACGTCCATTACATCAGCCGAGGGAGACAGTTTACGATCGTGACGAATGCGATCGCGCAAAAGAAAAGTACAGACGGGATTGCGGCGAGAGCTTGCGCAGGTCCTCGGGAAAGGATCGAGGGGATCGAGGCCCGATCTCCGTGGCTCGCGAGAGCCTCACCACCCGACGGATCTATCGCTCTTGTCCACGGCAAAACAGAAAAGCCGTTTATAGAAATATTCTCTCGAACACTTTTTCCAGAGAGAGAGCCGATATCCCCGACGTCCTACGATCACTCCCGTCGTCGTCGTGGGCTCTCGCGCTTCGTTTGTCTTTCGGTCGCGATGATTGCGCCCGAACAATGGATCCATTATCTAAACGCTTGTTTTCTTGCGGGACGGTTACCTTCCCACGAACCACGAGCTGTCCATCATTCCGGCTCGTCTTTTTCCTAGCGCCAGCTCGCTCTTTTCGGTTAACCGTCCTCCTCGGAGGATCCCACTGATAGGATTCACTCGAGCAGGCGACGAAATCTAATTGAGACGGACGGTTTGGTAATCGAGATGTTGGAGCACGGGACCTGACGAGACCATGTGTCCGATCGTGGAAGACAATCTCGAATTTTGACGGGTACAAAGTGTGGAAGCGAGTTCGAGAATGGAAACTACAGGGGTCCATCTTGCGGAGCTAGAAAATTAGCGGATCTTTATTGAAACTCGATTCCACGGGCTGCTATCTCTTAGAGTAATTTTATTCACAGCACTATGGACTTCACTGCGTCCTTAAAATATTATAGAATCTAGTTCACCAAAGTCTCTTGATTGCTTTACGACAGAAATTGAATTTTTTCAACGTTCATCTTCGTCGCTTATAAGGCTGTCACATTCATTTTTTAGTATTGTTAGAACGGGACTAATCGCGACATCTATTAATACAATAGATGATTGACATGCAGTCACGTGACAAAAATTGTAACACGTGACTAGCTTCTTCTTGGTCGTCCATGTTCTTTCCTTGTTACGACGTTTACCTTCTTACACGTGCCTTGTTATATCAAAGAAGATTAACCATACACATTCAAGCATCACAATACAAAGTTGCTTCACTTTCAATCCTTTACTCCATCAAGTATCTTACAGACGAAAGAATCACTCTTTAGAAGAGTTTATCCTCGGAACGAGCTAAGATTCCGCAACTACGGCAAACAATGCTCCGACGCATGATCGTTGCGGGTAACCTAGAGCTCGCATTGCTTTGTCACCGAGCACGTCTATATCGCCTAGATACGCTCGAAGACATCCAAACGAGGTACTACGGTCGCGAGTCGATTTCCATGAGATTTCCCGAGGTCTTCCTCATGGTGCGAAGTTGTGGTGACACGGGCCGCGCCTCTGGCCGCGTTAACAATGGGCATGAGTTATTATATTCGTCGTGGCTACCGTATACGAATCCGATGGACAATCCCGATAACATTTAAGGATTAACGCTCTGCCAGCCCGAAGCGAGCGAACACGTTCCTCCTAGGAGCGTCATTCGAGGATTTAAAATCCTTCTGTTCCTCTTCAAGGACTGTGGAGCGCGATAGAACGTCCGCGGCCGTTCTCCACTCACTCGCCGCGAAGAAAATCGAGCGGATACATCTCCCCATTTTCATCCCAGAAGCCATTCCCATATATCATTGCCTGGCGGCGACGCGGCCGCCTTATGTACACGTTGCGTTCCCTGTTTTGAAACGTTCGTTCCTCTCCCGCTGCCTTTTGCCTCGCTGCCACACGAAACGATGGGGCTTTCTGCATATCAACGAGCTATTGGCAAATCGGCCAACAACCGGGAGAGAGAGGGAGAACAGGAGAACGAGACCGTGGACCGAACACCGCGATCCGAGACCGACGAGATCGGCCAGCCGCCGCGCCGCGTTTCGGGGCAAAAATCGAGAGCTCTGCGACGGAGAGCCTCTCCCGCTCTCTTTCCGCGCGCGATTACCTTTCACGAGGTGTCCGAGAGCCTGGCGAACAACCACGAACAACGTGGGGTAATTTTCTGTCGGAGCCGGACACTCCGGCGCTCGCTTTACCGTTTTTATCCACTCACTTTCCACCGCGAACTCGTCCGAGACACCCAAAACTGACCACACCGTTCGCCGTTTACTCTCTTCCCTCGATGGAATCGAAATTTCCTGTTATTTCAAGCTGTTCTTTAGTATCTTAACGCATTATCTGTCGGCGAATAATTTTTTAAAGTGGCCCGGAGCTAAGGATTTTTTTCAATCGTCAGCCAATAACGTAGTCTAATTATTTTAATTGAGCTTACTACATAAAAGAAGATTGTAGTCCAAGTTGTTAATGAAATCGTAGTATCGATATTATCTGTATAATTTAACGTTACATAAAAGAAGATTTTTAACATTTTCCCATCTAGCCAGATAAATATTTCGTTTTGTCGATCGTACGAATTAATAGAAATTAGTTTATGATATCGGCGCACAGGTTCGATCAAAAAATCAAAACAAAGCAATTTATAAAATTTTCCTCAACGTTTCGTTCCGATTCTGGATCATCTTGAAGAGAAGTTTTACGTATGAAAACCTTAACCTAACCTAACCCGATAGAAGTTGTAAAAATAAAGAAATCGAAGCTGCAGGAAAGAAATAGAAGAATTAAGCGAAACTGTTCGTACCATTTACGCGAGTCTCCATTGTTTCGCGAGGACTGGAATGATGAAAAGGATTGTCTAGGGGACCGGGAAATCCCTTGCAGCGAATAAACCAGGAGAACGAAGGGAAAGGGCCGTTGCCGACGACTGTGTAGTTGAGTATCACTGCGAGTGCTCCACTTTCCGTCTCTCTTCAGCCGCCTTCGCGTGGTCGGCTCCTCCAGTAGATTACGTATGGACACGCATATACCAGCAGGGATGGTAATGAGCCCTGGCTCGGCTTGGCTCGGCTCTTAAAGAGACTCTCACTTCAGACCGCAATTTTTCTATCGCGCTGCGTGGCGAATACGATGAGATACGAATAATGAAGCAACGATGCCGCGGAACAATGGACCTCCGCAAGCATTTATAGAGCTTCAAACACCGACAAAAGAACGTAATTTCTCGCAATTTGTCTAGGCGCTGTTCCGTATGATCTACATACATCAAAGATTTCATGCTGGTGTTAGAAACGCGAACCGAGATCCTCGGAGAACAGCCTCGGTGCATCCTTGCTGTGAAATGTCCTTATCAGCAGTTGAACGTTCACTTTTTCTGTTTAAAAGAGAAAATAGTTGTAAAAATTCTTTACTTGCTTTGCTACAGTGTCAGACTTGTGTCAGAGAGGCAGAATCTATTAAATATGCTGTTCATTTCTTTTGAACTAAAATCAAATTCTATTTTCGTGTCACCAGTGTTTACACATTCTTCTTATTCTAGGAGATTATGAATGACCAAGAAGTTATAATAATGTGGTTATGGCATAAATTCGCGAGTAATCCTTCTTTGTCCGAACTTTATTCGAAAGTGTGCAATTGGCTGCTCGGAGACTTTTCAGTCTCGGAAGCGACAGACAAGCCGCTCGTACGCTTTCGTATTTGCATCTGTAACGTGACCATAGCTGTTCGATCCGATTTCGCAAGCCTGAAGAACACTTTTGCTCCATTGATTTCATTCGCGGCTGGTACCAATGGTCCGCCCGCATGGATTGGTACTTTCGAACCGAGTCTCCGTGAGAATTCATAGAATAGGCCCTCGTACCGGACACATCTAGCCACGATGCTTTACAACATTCGGTAAACTTTTGATCGGGAACGGTGAATATGCATAAGCCGAGTTTGCATGCACCTCGATCGGGTTTCGCAATTAATTTAATGTATCTATCCGATTGGAAATTGAACGGTGTTCGGTTTTCGTCATCCAAAGGACTCGGGGAAACTTCCATCAATACATAAATCACGAAATAGTAATTCAATTGGAATATTCTCATAAATCGATATTACACTTTATCGTTAAAAAATTGTAATTGAAGTACGTTTCAATTTTTCAGGGATAAATCTTTAATCTCCAAAAATCTGCTGAGAACACAGAGTATCCAAAATGGTTAGTTACCATCAATAATATCCGAGGTTGATTCTATCTTTCATCCCCTAAAACAATATATTGCTCGCCTGCACTCGTTCATAAAAACCACTACGTACACGAGTAAAGCTTACATGGAATTGTGAAATAAAGTAGGTTTTTTCGAGCCAAATATTTTTCCATCGTTAAAAAATTGTAATTAAAGTACGTTTCAATTTTTCAGGGATAAATCTTTAATTTCCAAAAATCTGCTGAGAACACAGAGTATCCATAATGGTTTGTTACCATCAATAATGTTCGAGGTTGATTCTATCTTTCATCCCCTAAAACAATATATTGCTTACCTACACTCGTTCATAAAAATGACTACGTACACGAGTAAAGCTTCCATGGAATTGTGAAATAAAGTAGGTTTTTTCGAGCTAGATATTTTTTCATCGTAGTAGAAATAATGACGGACCGCCACCAATAAATTCTGCGAGTCCATGAGCGCACCGGTCGCGGAAAAGAATCGATGACGCAACGATGGCGTGGCGAAGAGACTCGCCGGTCTCGGAGCCGCGGGACTAGCCCCGACTATTATGCAAATTGATGTTAATTAAAATCAAACAGACATCCTCCGCGTTCGCCGTGGTCTCGGGGCACGGCCGCTGTGTTCGCACGTGCACGGCAAGACTCTTGTAAAAGCCGCTGCCTCGGGACAGTCATTGGCCGTCATCGAAAGTAAGCGTCGTCTTAATTTGTTCGAGCGATGTCGCGGACCAAAAACGGGGCAGCCTGGTGATTGTAACATCCGCGTTGCCTCCGTGAACGCAGACTACTCTATTCCGCTTCAGCTGTCTTTTCCTCCAGCAAACACTCATCGAACCTTCGAAGAAGTTTCATTCGTACGGTGAAAACTACTGAACAGTCTCATCTTGTCTCATCTCGTGGGCAAATTTTTACGATATTTTCAGAGAGATCCGAGAGCGACAGTTCACGGTTTACCGCTGCTAATAGAAAGCCTGAGGTCGTCTCGTCTTAATTGCTGTTTAAAACACGAAACGCATCTGCGAATCGGTGTTTCTTTTACTGGGAGGGTAATGATCGGCTCGTCTAATGAAATTCTGCTTATTCATCGATCATGCCGGGATCCCGTGGATCGAGGATGAATTTAAAAGGCGCAGGTGATCTCCCTGCTAGCCGTTCTCCGGTTGTCTCTGTTCCTGTCGTTAGAGGAAAGGTGAAGGAACGAGGGGTGTAGAGGGGAAAAATCGACGTGGCAATCTACATACATCGCGGGGTCACATTAGAAGTAACGAGAAAGCGGGTCGGGAGCCACGAGCAATTTACGAGCAATAAGCGAGGCCCCCAGATCTCCTGGAAGAGCGGAGAGACGTCGTTAGGATTGGAATATGCACGGCCACGACCTCGGGTGAGCCCGCCTAGGTTCACCTTTCCTCGACAACTTCTCGTCCGTGGCTCGACCCACTCTCCTCAAGTGCACCTTCACCGATACACGTGCACCGACTCCGCTCGACTTCTTCAGAGGAAGAGGATGCAACGTAATCCACCGTTGTTCGCGTAGGAGTCGATGTAGACGCTGGAGACAAAAGACCTCGTGCGGTACGATGCGATTAATGCGCGATGCATCGCCACGGAATCTTTGTACCTGTCCCCGGCTGCGTCGGGAAACGATTATGTATTTATACTGGGTGATCCCGAATTCCCGGGGCTACACTCGAACTCGTCCTCCGGTTTGAAACGTTCACATCTATGGTAGCGAAAAATTGGGAGTACGGTAGAACCTCGCTGGTTGCACGAAAGAAGTGTCCAATGTTAATTCCACATCATGTCCATGTCTAAAATTTTCTACAACGTTCAATAAAATTGCAGTCGTTAAAATTTGGGGCCAAAGAACATTACTATGCAATTTTTCTGTTTGTCCAGTTTAGAAGAGCGAAATCATATCATAGAAATATGTCTGAACCAAAGGAGTGCATTTAGGGTCCGAATCTTCTGGGACACATCTCTCATGTCCACGTCTAAAATTTTCTACAACGTTCAATAAAATTGCAGTCGTTAAAATTTGTTGTCAAAGAACATTTCTATGCAATTTTGCTGTTTGTCCAGTTTAGAAGAGCGAAATCGTATCATGAAAATATGTCTGAACCAAAGGAGTGCATTTAGGGTCCGAATGTTCTGGGACCGTAGGAGCGTGAACATTTCCTGTTTCCCCGAACGAATCCATAAGAATGTGCATTGGTCCTTGGATCGGTAGCCCGTGGATCGTCTCGGAAACACTTTAGCCACGACTGCCATTTCGAGCGTGCATCTCGGCGCTGTCTCTCGGTTCGAGCCCCTCTCATCGCATCGGCAAAAGCGAATCGGAGAATTATAAGAAGCCGGATCGGCGCGGCGGGCCTCCGAACGGCGACCTCATTGATACACGATGCACCGGAGTTCCTCGTCCGATAAAAGATGCACCGTGCACCGTAGAAGCGCAGCGTTGACCGCGGACGGAGCGGTATCCGTGGAACGGCGACATGGAAATAGTCGCGATAAATCGCTCGCCACGAACTATTCCATTATAAAGGAGCATGCCCCGGGTAACATAGCCGCTCGCGACCGTTGCCTTTGTGCAACGGCGCACCTACCTGTACGTGCATCGGCTGCCGACAGAGCCGGCTTACGACTAACGACAATCGGCTCCGAGGATTTCCCTGAAACCCCTACGCGAATCTTGATGTATATCTCGACGGGGACCGCTTCCTTGAATGAATTTCCTGCGCGGCTCGCGACAGGGAAAAGGAGGAACGGAGAGGAGAGGACAGCCCCTCCGGGGCTCTCTCTACACCGTTTCCCAATTCCGCGGGAGTTTTATGGCGACTATTCGCGCCTCGTTCCGAGAAAGACTCTCTCGGAAGACCGGCTAAATATGCGTTGAATTTGCTTGGGAATGAGGGAACGATGCATACCGCTCTTTCTACCGGGACCGTGGAAATGCACTCACGAGACCACACGATCCATCTTCCAGCTGGAATTGCAGTGGAACTTCAATGAAGTTTTGGCACGGCAGGACTTTATCCCTCCCCTATTCGTAAAGTAGTCTGGTCTCGAGACCTTCTCGAGCATTTGCACATTTACCAAGTCTGTTCATTCACATTTGTTCCACACTTTCGCGATTTAATCCGTTCCTCGATGTCGAATTTACAAGGTGGAACAAACTGATACGGCGAAACAATGGGCAATTGAATGGGCAAAATTCTAGACATCATGCGCGACGATGATAGGGAATGTTCTTCGAAAATCCTATACTAAATAAGATTGTACGCATACTTTGACACAAACGACGATGCATAGAGGTCCCTCCCCTTTCGAACGCACCCCTGCGGCGTCATCTGATGAATCACGAGGAATCCAAGGATGTTCGTTCGACCTCGAGAGCCGATCCCTGATCGAGGAACGTAGAACCCGATCGCGTAATTAATGCCCGTGCATCAATTCACGCTAAGCGCTCATGAATCTGACTGTTCCTCATCAGGGAGCGATCGGCGTAGAGAGAGAGAGAAGTCCAGGAGGGATCCGGGACTGTTCGAGACTGTTCGTAGCGTGCATCCACCCGCCGTGAAAAAATGAAACGTTGTCTAAATCACGTAGAGAGGAACCGGTACCCAGTGCATCTTCGTCGGCGTTCCCTACAGGCCTTGTGCTGCGCGTACGCGACTCGACCGCGAGAAATTAATAGCCCGATATTAATTCTTACCGATTCCACCGCGAAATCACAGGTTACTTGATTCCATCAATCCTGCGGGACTAATAACAGGCGATACTGCTGAGGTGGTTGCGGGCGTATACGCCGTTGCACGCTATAGTGCTCGCTACCTTGTCTTAAACCGTGAACATATCACTTTTCTGGTTTGCATACCATTGGCTTGATGTTTAGGCTTCTTATTACGTGATCGACAAGAAAAGACACCAATCCTACGACAAAGAAAATTATTTTGTTTGGTCGGAGCGTATAATCCAACCCAGAAGATACTCTAGAACATCCCCTATACTTGCACACGACGGAATTAGGCTGATCGACCGACTACGAGTGTGAACATAATGGGAACCGGGCAGCAAGAGTATGTGAATAAACACTCCATCAATGTACCATCGGGAAATGATCGAGTCAACCGAGGCTTTAATTGCTCGATCGTTTAACCTGTCTTCGGCAAGCAGCGGCGGAACACCGGTAATTTCGAGTTGCCGACACGCCTAACCAGCTTGTACCCTGTCGCTCGTGTCAATCGCGTCGAAGACGCGTCGCTGATTGCAACGGTGTTCGCCTAATCGCGCGGCTGGTAATAACGGCCGGGTCCACTCGTTTAATATTATCGCTGGCTCGCCGACGATAAATATCAGTTAGCCGGGTCCGGGACCCGCCGCCTCGGTTTTCAGTGTAAATGCAAAATCGCGCGTAATTTATGCTGGCAAGCAACACGCCTCGCTGGCCGAACCCCCGCGGCGAACTTGCAACGGCTTCATAAAGCGCGCGTCTGCACGGGCCGCAACCGCAGACGTGCCACCGCCATTGCCAACCACTCGCTTACACGTAGCAAATAATGCTAACTGTCGGGTCCGACTGTTTAGAGTTCGTTAATTCGTTTTGCCATACCGACGCCGAACCACACGACTCCATCGCGAACCTGATTTCCCAACTCGCGAGGGGTGAAACTTACCCCCTTGTACATTCTCGATGCCGAATGAAAAATTTGCTAACGTCGAACAACTTGTGGTACTTTTTAAAATGTAGATCTGTGTCAAGGTAAGACATCTTACTTAAATATCTTAAGCCTTTTACCTTACTGTGCGAAAACCCAACATATCTAGGTATTATGAATTTTTATTCTCGTCGCAAAGGTTCGATCATTTTTCTACACAACAAATAGCTATTTCGTAGGAATACTAAACGCTGGATTCGGATTTGAATCTTCCGGTTCAAGAACACCTCGACGAAACACCTCCTTTATTTTCTTCCTATTAAACATTTTTAATAGCTAACGTGGTTCTTGAACCAGTGGATTCAAATCCGAATCCAGCGTTTAGTATTCCTACAAAATAGCTATTTGTTGTGTAGAAAAATGGTCGAACCTTTGGCCGAGAATAAAAATTCATAATATCCTAAAGATAAATTACGATCGATAACTAATTATTTATACAGGTATATTGGGAATATACATATTACTACACCGAATAGGTTTTCTTACATCTAAATATATTTCTTCCACCGTCCTCGTATAAAATTATTTACACGTAACCTCTCAACAATCTGAATCTTCTGTAACCCTCATATGAACCGTTTAATGTAGACATGGTGGAAGTTAAAACAGTTAATCATTG
>JAQQRZ010000224.1:0-11023 GCA_028455615.1 Lasioglossum zephyrum
TAATTCTTCAGAGTCGTCGTCGCACCGGGATTTCTGGACCGATCGATTTCCACTCCGTTCAATTCGTAGCGTATTTTCTCGAACATAAACGCAACGGCATTGTTCTCGAGAGTTACAGTATCGATGCGAGATTCCTCTCCTGAACCAGTCGGTAATTCAAGTTTTCTCGGTAAACTAAGTTTTCCCTCAACGTACAGCAAGCTTTTACACGGGAGCGTGTACAGGTCTTGTTGTTGAATTGGTATCCTTATCTCGTCGCTGTTTTCGAACGTCATGATGGCATACGGATTGTACGGGTGCAGCTCAATCTTCGTTATGCGATTGTCGAAGATCGGCGCTTCGGAGATGTTCAAAATGTCGTCAAACATGATTTTTCCCCTCACTTTTTCACAATAAATCCCAAAGATCGTATATACTTTGCGTTTTCCACGGTTAATTTCTTACGAATCGATGATTTTACGTTTTTCACAGCGGTTAGTTTCTTGCAAACCTTTTTTTTTTTTTTTAGGGTGTGGAGGAAACGGGGGAGTCCGAACAACTCCACATCCAAGGACATCGGAACTTCACCGAGTCCTTTCTCTCCCATCTGTCGACTATTCCTCCACTCGACCCGCTACCCGCATACTGAGGGAGAGGGAAATAGTTATATCCACGACCTGTTCTTTGCTTCTGTGTTTCTTGCAAACCAATGTGTTGCTGTTGCTGCTGTTGGCTCGGTTGTTCAACGTATGGAATGCTGTATTGTTATTATGAATTAGCATTGCTTCGTCGCACATGTAGTCGCACCGTGATTTCTTCACCTCGAAAATCAATCAAACGTCCGCATTGGTCAACTATGCGAATCGTTAAATCTTCAATTACTCGCGCGACGATCGGAAGGTAAATGACTCGCGCGGGCGTTTCCGACAATTTATACCCTTGTGGTACCTGAGGTGTGAATTCGTATATCGTGTGAACGAGTTTACCATTGTCGTACGACCCAGTGGTTATGTTGCATTCCACTCGTACGATATTCACGCTGATGATATTCACAGGTGCGTTCGACGTGTGCCACGAGTCCGGTGGTAAAACACGACCCATGGAAAATCCTAGGATAGATCCCACGTTGCACGACTTTGCAAAGTTTATTTGATACTTGCTTATAATTTCGCTTTTCATGGTGTTGGTGTTTGCTCGTAAGACCAGCCGATATTCGATATCAGAGGTGATGGACGACTCGTTGACATTTTTTTGAGGATATCGCGCGCATATTTCGCGTCTCAAGTACACGTTTATCGCTTCCAATTCGTACGAACCGTCGGGTATGACGATCTCATCATCTTTTTCACCAAAGTAGAATCGATTGTTTCCGATGTTTGCGCTGATGTTCGGTATCGTGTAATAAGTCTGCAAATCGTGCAATCCCAGCTCGTATTCGCCATTGCTCAGATCTATGGGTGGAAAGTGCTTGGACGACAGCACGCTGCTTCTTCCCGACAACGTGAACGTAAATGACTTTATCGCGTACATCGTACAGAGAGAGAGAGAGAGAGAGGGAGATTCTTTCCAGAGAATTTATTACGTAGTTTCTCGAAGAAACTTCACGCACAATTGTCCGCACACGCTTTCGTCAAAGTTTTGAAAACGTTCGTGGTTATATAAGATCGTCGCGTTCACGCCGAAATAGCGAACCAACTCGATCGGCGGTCGAAGATTTCTAAAACTATCAAAATATTTGACGCGCGAACCGTGTTTCATATAGGCGACCCAGTGCGTTCCCGGCCTACGACTATTATCTAGATTGACTATACCTCGCTCGTTTACCCACGCGCGCAGCGGCAAATTGTCACGCATAAAAACTCCGCGAAAGTATGGTAATCCTTTACAGATTGTCATCAATTCGATGTTTGTTGTTGTGTTGTCTTTCTTCGTTGTTTTTTTTTTCTTCTCCCTCCTCTTCAAACCTTTTCCATGCTTATACGGGGCGAGACGTAACCCCCGACCCTCCATGACTTGATTGTGTCGCTGCGCTTCTTGCAATTGTTTCTTCGCAACTTTTGCATCGTTTATAGCTTTGACTACTCCCGCGGCACCACCCGTCAATGCTCCTATAGCCGACAAAGCGGGTAATAACAACAACTGTAGAAAACCACAGCGTTTTTTCTTTTTTTCTTTATCAGACCCATGCCTAATCTCGTTTTAGCTTTCATGGCTGTCAACACTGTAGCCGCGGACACTTTCTCTCCCAACGTTGCGTCTCCAGACGTTACTCGATGCAGCGCTACTCGATGAGAGAGATCGTCGAAAGAGAATGTAGACTGTTGAATTAGTCCGAGAGCGTGAGAGAGTGAGAGAGAGAGAGCCGTTGTTACAAGATAAAGAAACGGACAATAGGACACACAACTTGACACAAATAAATGTTTTTTTATACTAAGTATACAAATCTATTTTATTCCAAAGAATACCCAGATGACATGAAAATATTGGGCTGAAACGAAACTTCTCGTAGCGTTTAAAAAAATCTGAATGGAAAATATGTTATTGCATATAAATCTATAAATAAATATCTAAATATATTATAGCTTCAATTTTAATTTACAAACGACAGGAAAATATTGGGTTCAAAAAAACGTTCGTAGCGTTTACAAATTTCGTTTAGCGTTTAAATATCTGAATATTATAGCTATACAAACGTTACGAACTTTCGTTCAAGCCCAATATATTGCACACCATCATTACCGACAGTACACCATAGAGAATATGGAATCGAGAATGGAATAGAATATTGAAAAACAGAATATGGAAATAACAAGCACCTCCGTCTCGTGGTCATCAGGCAGAAGCTTCTATCAGTGTTGCCAAATCCTTTTTTCAGCTTGGAGGTTAACAACACTGATAAAAACCCTAGAATTGCCTATACCCTACCCCCTTAAACACCTTTGGAATCGGACCGGAAGGGATCGTATTTCAGATGTGACAAAGGCTGATTGCCTATGTATGCTGAAGTCCTGAAACCTTTGGCAGTATGTTCGTAGACAAATCAGGGTATAAGGAGGAAGCCGAACAAACGAAGGATCTGGCCGATTTCCGTAATGAGTTCGCAGCAGGAGTCTTAAATACTAACTCGGTAATTCCACTGCGACCCAGCGCACCACCGAACCAATGGTAGCCCCTCCTGACACGGCAACCGTCATGGACCTTATGCGAAAGTGGAACTGCCATTTCGACGGATGTAATCTGCAAGGATGTCAGAAACGCGTTCACGAGCTTGAGCTTCAGAAGGCCTATCGATTAATCGATCAGAGGATGTTGTACCGTCCATCACCTCTTGGTCCAACCTGTAAGAACGACTCCGGGGATATTACCTGCCACCAAGGGAGCAACTCCACCTCGACCAATAGCAAGGTCCAAATGAGTCGATTCGCCCCTACATAACCGCCATGACAACCTTGTTGCGGAGACACGGAGGGTACTCAACCGAGCGACCGTTGGACGCTCTGTATTATCATATGAAGGATGAGCTCAAACTACAGATCAGAAGGATCGACTTGATAAACATCGAGCAATTACTACAACGTTCCGGAGAGGTTGAGGAAATACTCCATAGATTGCATAGCGGAAGACTTTCGCCCCGGTCAACCGTGAACCAACTCGTAGACCGCGCTAGCTGCCATCAGCCCGTAAAACCGGAACATATAATGTTGGCGGTGCAAATAGTCAGGGCACTCTCGCTTCAATTGCAATAACGTGCTCGTAAAGATCTGGACGTTCTGCAGCAGAGAGAACATACTGACGCGCGACTTCCCGGACATGGACGCCCTGATAAAGATGCATCATATCAGATATGGTCCCACACGTATACGCTTACCTCGACGCCATAGTCATCGCGAGCACGTCCTTCGAGGAACACGAGCGTATTCTGAGGGAAGTCTTCCAGCCGCTCCGAGCAGCGAACCTGCGGCCGAACTGGGAGAAATTTCGCGCAGCAACAGTTAAAATACCTGGGACACATCGTCGATCCAGACGGCCTTCACATCCAACCAAATAAGGTTCCTGCCGTAACGCAATTACTGTTACTCTGTAGTTCTGACGAGGCATTCCGGCACCTCGACCTTCCGCCCCGTTGGCAGGCCGAACCAGAGCATCGGCGTCCCATTGTGTCGGCCCTGATAGCGGATGGGCGACAGTGCCCCTGGCGCCCTACGCCATTCGGTGACTGGCAGCCCTTCATTTGTCGGTCTTTCGTCCCCAACCGAATCTTGAATCGGGGGCCTGCCCGTCTGCTCCTGTCGTCTGGCCGCTGTCGGTGCGCTGCAGGCACTTGTGCGTGGCAGGTCATCCTGGATGGGCACCCCAATGGCGGTGGGCGAAGGTAGCGCCGCGGGCCTCCTCCATTCTACTATCGGCCAGCTGGTCGGATTCGGCCGGTACGGCTGTCGGGAATGGTGCGCCGGCCCCGTCCTCGGTGCTAATGACAGCTTTTCGATTTCGCGCCAGATAGGCACTGGTAAATCGGTCGGTCCCGGTGGGGCGTCATGCGGGTACCTCCCAACCCTAGCGTCCACTAGTAAGTCCGAAATCTCTATAGCTATTTCGCTCTCGCTGCTGGTCGGTGTGGGTACTGACGTCGGAGTCGGCCTGATGGGAGGCGGCGCCTCTACTGGTTGTGCGTCGTTTTGCTGCGCGGTCGTCTCTGCAGCGGACCCGTGCAGTGGATCGGACCAGTGGGTCAGTTGCGGGTGTTTAGTCCGCTTTTTACCCTTTTTTGCCGGTGAGACCAGGGTGGCCTTACCCGTGGTCTTCCTGTTCCTTTTGGGTCGTGTCGACCGGTCGGCCTGCTCCTTGGAACGCGCCGCTGTCGTCGGAGGGGTGGCGTCCGCCCCCGTGACGGTCACCGGTGTTGGCTCTGTTCCGGTGCGGGGTTTCTTCGCCGCTGGCACCTCCCGTTCCTTGGGACGGTCTTCTGCCGCCTTCTCAGCTATGGGCGGGGTGATGGTCACCCCCGTTCGTGGGCGGATCGAGATGTGCTCCACCTGTGGCCACCAGGTGACGGGTTTTATCACCGTCTGGTGGCTCCGTCGTACACTGGAACCCCGTATGGTGGCCGCTCGTCGTAGTACCTCCCCGGTCATACAGCCAATTGTTACCCTCTACCGCGCTCCGGGGGCGGTCACGGTTGTCTCTAGCCCGGCCGGTGTGGTGCTGGTTGGCTGGAGCCTGGCTTGGTCCGTATGCGTTGTGCCTGGTGGGTCCGTGTCGGTTGAGCCCGGCCGGTCCATTGCGGTTGGATCTGGCTGGTCCACTGTGGTTGGGCCCGACTGGTCCATAGCGGGTGGGCCTGGTTGGTCCATAGTAGATGGGCCCGGCTGGTTTAATGCGGGCGCTGATGACGACCCCTCGGGGAGGCGTGCTCGCCGCCCTCGCGGCTCGGCTGCTTCAGGTGGTCTGGGGTAGCTGGTGTGGGCGGCCTTCCATCGTCATCAGTGTCCATAGGCAGGACACCCAACAGCCCCTCCAAATCTGCATATATCTCCTCCAATGAGGCCGGCTGCTTGGTCATTTTGTGCCTAAAACATAAAAAGCTCGCGATTATTTTCCGCGGTCGTCCTCTCCGTCGTGGCCTGGGTGCCTCCCCGGCTGTCGGTAAAGCCTGGGCCGGGTCAGCGAGGAGGTTCAATTGAGCGTCATCGTTGGTGTCCCGGGGGTCCATTCCAGGGTCGTCGTCGGGTCGCGTCCCTGGTTTCAAGTCCTTAATGTGGACGTGTCGCACCCAACGGCTGTCCGTGTCCTGTAGGTCCATTATTACCGGTGAGGTAATTCATCCGACTCTGTATGGGCCACTGTACTTCGGCGCCAGCTTTGCTGCTATCCGTGCGCTCTTGTCGGAGAGGGTGTGCTCCCTCTTCCAGACGGTGTCCCCGATGGCCGGCCTCCACTCGCGACGGCGTAAGTTGTAATACTTCTCTTGTCGTCCGAAAGAGCGGGCAAGCTGGACTCGCGCCAGCTCCTGCGCCTCCCTAAGGTTTCTCCATCGATGGGTGGTCGAGGTGACCGGCCCGTCACCTGCTGGTGGTCCTGGTGGACGGAGTTCCCGGCCCTGGTTCAGGTACGCCGGGCTGTATCCGGTGGCCTCGTGCCATGCCGTGTTCATGGCGGATCCCAGCTGTTTGCAGGAGGGTGGTAAACGGTTCCCCTATGAACTGGCGAGCGTTGTCTGTAATGATAATCCGGGGTGCCCCATGTCGCAAGATGACTCCTTTCCGTACAGCGTTGGCGACGGCAGCACTGGTGGCCTTTCGTAAGGCCGTCAGCTCGACCCATTTCGAGAAGCGGTCGAGGGCCACGAGGAGCCAGATATTTCCGAGTCTGGACCGGGGAAGCGGGCCGACCAAGTCGATGGAGACGGTATCCCAAGGTTGAGTGCCTGGGTTTGCATGGAGTTGTCCCGGCGGTGCCTGGGGCGGTGTTTTGTAGCGTTGGCAGCTGTCACAGCCGCGTACGTGGCGGGCGACGTCGCGAAACATGCCAGGCCAGTAATATTGTTGGGCGAGGCGCACGATGGTCTTAGCGATTCCCAAATGTCCCGCGGTGGGGTCGTCGTGATACCGCTGCAGCAGGGCCCCTCGGTCGCTGGCTGGTACACACACCTTCAATGCGTTGCTCGACTCCGGCTCGTTGTAGTCGAGCTGGTGTGGTATCCGGCGGTACAACTTCCCCTCTCGTAGCTGGAAGTCCGGAACCGTGGCGGGTTGCTGCTGCACCTCCTTGACTTTGCTGGCGTACCAATTGTCCGCCCGTGGTTTTGGCTGGAGCAGGTTTACGCCTGGCGTGGGATCATTTCGGGAGAGTGCGTCTGCCACGTAGTTCATCTTCCCGGGGCGGTAGTGTACCTCGAAATCATATTGTTGGAGCTCGAGGGCCCACCTTGCGAGTCGGCCTGTCGGACTCTCAATCTGTTGCAACCACCGGAGGGCCTGGTGGTCTGTTACTACGGTGAAGTGGTAGCCTTCTAGATACGGCTTCATTTTCCGTATGCCCCATACGACCGCGAGGCACTCTTTTTCTGTGGCGCTGTAGTTCCGTTCCGTGTTGTTCAAGGTGTGGCTGGCGTACGCTATCACGCGTTCGTCCTGCCCGGTGCCCTGTGTGAGGACTATCCCTAGTCCGTGGTCGCTGGCGTCGGTTTGCAAGGTGAAGGGTTGCTCGAAATCCGGGCAGGCGAGTACAGGAGCGACGACCAGCTTCTCCTTCATAGCCTGAAAAGCTCGTTCTTCGACCTCGGTCCATTTCCATTTGGCGTTCTTCCTGGTGAGCTGGGTCAAAGGTTCCATTAGTTCGGCAAAATTCGGGACGAAACGCCGGTACCATGACGCCATGCCGTGGAAACGCCTCACCTCGCGAATTGTTTTAGGCGCTGGGATCCGGGCGATTGCGCTCGTCTTCTCGGGGTCGGTGCGTATCCCCTGTTGATCGACGATGTGGCCGAGGTAACGGAGGCTGTTGACGCAAAACTTGAATTTTTCGGGGTTCAGCCGGAGGCCGGCTGCTCGTAGGCGATTAAATACCTCCTGCAGGTGCTGCTGGTGCTTCTCGATTGATGAACTGGCGACGATAATATCGTCCAGGTATGCGAACGCGTACGGTTCGAGCTCGGGGCCAATTACCCTGTCCAGGAGCCGTTGGAATGTGGCCGGGGCGGAGTGCAGCCCGAAAGGCATGACCCGGAACTGGAACAACCCTCTGCCAGGCATGGTGAATGCGGTTAGTGGTCGGTTAGATACCGCGAGTGGGATCTGCCAGTACCCGTTCTTCAAGTCCAGCGTGGTCAAAAACCTCGCGCCTCGCAGTTTGTCAAGGGTTGCTTGTATCTGCGGAAGTGGGTAGGCGTCCTTCTCTGACCTCTCGTTTAGCCGGCGGAAATCCACACAGAAACGTGGTGTAACGCGGGTCGGTTGGGAGATAGCCGACTCAGCCGGCTGTGCAGGGTTCTTCGAGCCACGAATGAATAAGTCTGGTATTCGTAAAGTGAGGAAGATTATAATTTATTTGACATTTAGATACGCCTAGATATGTACATATAGATAGAGATATAACGCGAGAGTCGCGGAGTCAACGGTCTCGGCGAAAACGGAACGCGAGGATCGCGGAGTTGACGGTCTCGGCGGAAATGGAACGCGAGGATCGCGGAGTTGACGGTCTCGGCGGAAACGGAACGCGAGGTCGACGTTCTCGGCGGAAACGGAACGCGACGTCGACGGTCTCGGCGGAAACGGAACGCGAGGTCGACGGTCTCGGCGAAAACGGAACGCGAGGTTACGGCGGCTTACGGTCTACGGATTCTTACTAGCTAAACGCACGCTCGGTTACGTACTTATAATTACTGCGGCGGTATTTCGGCTTATAAATGACTTTCACAACGGTTCATCCACGGTGGATGCGGTACGACTGTGCTACATTCATAGTTCTCGCTATCCCGGCGGTGGTGGCAATCGGACTGCCCGGTCGCAGGTGTTGGCGGGATGGGTGGTTGCTCGTAGCGTTTGCGACTGAGCGGAGGAGGCTCGGTATCGTGTGACACTCGAACGGAGAGAGTCTCGGTATCGTTTGATACTCGAGGTGGGAAGTCCCGTAGCGTTTGCGACTGGGACGTGCGGTTCCTTTCGGAGCTCGCGGAAGGTCTCCCGGTATCGTTTGATACTCGGGCCTTGGACAGGTAGTGGACAGGTAGCGGAGCGTTCGTTGCTGAGGGCTTGGGCAGTCGTGAGTATATCACAACTGTACATGCTATCGGCTCGGAACGCTTTCTGTTAATCGGCGACCGTATTTCTATCGCTCCGCGTAATTATCTCTCGCGAGAAAGCGCGACATCGCGGTGGCCACTTAGCGGTGGCCGCGGGAGGTATCGTGTCGCGGTAACGCGTCGCGGCTTGTTGCTCGCGTTCTCGCTCGTTCGTATGTTTTTGGAGAGGGACGGGTCTCGCGTCTCACATATACGTCACAGTGGTTTACCGTCCTTTTTTCTGACGACCACCACTGGGGAACTCCAGGGGCTGCTGGATGGTTCAATGACCTGGTCTTGCAGCATTTTCTCGACTTCGTCGTTGATGATTGCTTGCATCGCCGGATTTCGTGGCTGGTACCGCTGCTTGACCGGTGTCTCGTTGAGTAGCTTGATGCGGTGCTCGATTAACGTGGTGCGGGCGGGGACTGCGTCGAATTTCTTCAATTCGACGCCCAGGAATTCTTCCATCCGGTTCCTTTCTTGTTCCTGCGGCACCCGTAGTCCCAGCTGGTAGCAGGGCTCTGCTAGACAGTCGATCGGCCAGGATGCGACTTCCGGCGGTGGTTTTAGTTCGATCTGCATCGCAGCGATGGACTGTACCCCTAATAGCACGGGGGTTCCCATCTTTGGTAGAATGAAAAACTCCTGTAGCCATTCGTAGCCCAGCGAGCAAAACGGTAGCTGGATGGTACCGGTGGGATGCGCTTCGGACCCGTCAGCGAGGCCGATGTCGGTGTTGGACTGGGTCGGCTGGAAACCTTGTTCTTGTGCCCATGCCAGCACCTCTGCGTTGATACACGACAGCTGGGCCCCCGTGTCGAGCAACGCGTCTATCTGTCGTCCGCATATCAGGATCGGCAGTAGTTGGCGAGGGGTGTACCTTATCGTCGGGGCCTGCTGTCGCCCGTGGTTGGCTGGCCCCTTGTGGCGTTTCCCGGGGGGTGGCAGTCCTGCGTGAGCACCCCGTCTTTTCCACATCGTGAGCAAAAACGTCGATAAACGTTACGGCATTCGAAACGTTGATGCCCTCGCTGTTTACACCTCCAACAGTGCGTGTCGCGGTGATACTGGTCGCTCGCGGTCGGTGGGGGTCGTGCCCCGTCGGGGGCTGCTTCGTTCGACCGAGCGAACCCTACGGAGTTTAGCTCGTTCGCTACTGGCCGCTGACCTGGGCTGTCGGCAGTGGCGGAGGCGATGTGTCGGGTGGCGGCTCGCTGCGTCCGGGTCTTGCGCTCGTTTGCTCTCTCGATGCGCTGAACTTGTCGTAAGAGGTCGTCCAGATCGGTAACAGCGTCAGGATTGATGAGAACTGCGAATTCAGGCAACATGTTCTCGTAGATCGTTTCCTGGTATTCGTCCGTCGGGATTTGTGCTCTTCGCATCAGTGTCAGGAGTCCGTTCATAAATAAATGGAACGGCTCTCCGGGCTGTTGCACTCGTTCCCGGGCCTCTCGTTCCCGCTGCAGCCGCGTTCGGTTGGGCGCGAAGAACGCCTCGAATTTCTCTGAAAATTGCTTCCAGGAGTTGATCTGGCCGCGGTTGTTACGGAACCAGAGCTGAGCTTCTCCTCGTAGAAGCTCCGGAATCCCTCTGAGCAAATCGGAGTCGGAGATCCGATAAGCCTCCTGCAGCTCGCCGACGCGTTCCAGAAATGAGAACGGGTCCTTCCCATCGCTTGTGCATCCCCACTTTCTCATTTGGGTCATGCAATGGCTCGGGTCTGGTTCGGAAACGCTCGCAGTTTCGTTTCCCCTGGATGTGCCAGCCGTCGCAGTTTTCGGGACGTCCTTCGCCTCCCCCATGATGGCAAACAGCTCAGTTGTCTGTGCGACGATTGCTTCGGCCTACCGTTGTCGTAATTCCTCGGTGCTTCCGGTAATGGGCAGTTGAAAGCGGCGTAGGTCCCTGGTTACTCGTTCCTTCGTAGGCCGCAGAGAACCTTTCCGCATGCCCGGCCGTTGTTTGAATTGGCGCGCGAGTACGCGAGTAGTACCGCGGCGGACCCACAGATGGCGCGCGAGTGGGCGCCCGTGTGGGGTCGCGTGTATCACTCCGCGTCTGATGCGTAGTGGGGAACTACTGCGCCTGCGCACGTCCGCTGACGCCATTGTTGACGGCTCGTCGATCGTGCCGATCGAGGACTCGTCACTCGTTATCTGTTACAGCAACACGTGCTGAATTGCTCTGTTATCATTACTCCATTTTGTGGCGTTGCTTCGTTTCGTACGCTTCGCGTCTTAATTGTAACGAAGTGTTATTTCG
>JAQQRZ010000226.1:0-10997 GCA_028455615.1 Lasioglossum zephyrum
TAGTTTGAATCCCACCCCTGTGCTCCCTCTCATAAAAATATGACTTCATAGAGCATCTATTAAATTCATTCTAAACATACGTGTAGACCAGAAAACATATGTAGTTGAAATCCCACGAGCGAGGGTGACTGCGACCAACCCCGTATCACCGAAATCCTCCCCAGCTTCCGCTCATCAACTAAATTAGTTTTATTTCGCGGAGCGGTTTCTGGTCAGTGAGTCGTCAGTTAAAAATCCTCCGGGGGGTGGTTAGTCGGATGGAGGGTTGCATCGTGGTCCAGGTGGCCTCTGGCCGAATACATCACCAGAGTAGTATATGTGTGTGTGTAGCGACGTTGTTCCACCCCCATTAGGCGTCAATCCCCGAAATCCAGGGTGGCAAATGGAGCAGCGACCGGCGGACCGGCGCGGAGGGGCCAGGGGCCGTGTAAATCGACAACGACGGTCGAGTGGCCGAGAGAGGAGAGGCCCCACGGATACCTGGATGACCTAGAGGCCGGCAAGGCTTGCACAGTAGACAACGTATCGGATTTCCGAGGCTGCACACGGCGGCCTCCCACGTTCTGGAGACGTAACCTAACCTAACCTAGAAACGACTAGACGAAAAGCGTACTCGGCGCGAGGAGAGACCGAGGGTACGACCTCGCCGGGCCGTCGGCCTGGCACACGGTGACCTCCCTCAATCTAGGGCGCTGTAACCGTGCTCTGACGTCATGCTCGCTCACTCGCTCACTTACTCAACCAGTCGAGTCAACCTGTGCATTCAGCCGCACGCTTGCATGCTTTCTCGGATGACGCGACACAGCCCTGGAGCCGATTAAGGATGCACAGGGGTGGAACTGGATAAATGAATATCTCCTAAGCCCGATTAATGGCCGGCTCGCGACTGTCCGTTTGTCCACCGGACAAAAATTCTCGGTTCGAGTATAATCTCTCTGTGTGCGATCGGGAAAGACCGTTAATGCGGTTCCTACTATCCACGATGCTAACGCTGAATATGTATCATGTGGCTACTTCGAAAACGTTCAATTTTAATCACTGATGTCCCTTCGAAGTTCCGTATCGAAACTCGAACTCTAAACTGGAACGTCGTTTATCCTTGCGTCTAGAAATAACTTGATTAATAATGTTTGGATTTCTGCTAAAGCTCTCTAGATTCGATGATCGGTAAGATCGTTCCAATAGAGGCTGTCTTCCTCCGCCATTTTATCTCGAAGGATTAAGCCTCGGAGAGACAACAACGATTTCGAGTCCTTTTTTTTTAAACATGTAGTTGGGTATACCGTGTATGCTTTCCGTTAAGCCTTTTGAAAATTTCGTTATTTTTATTTTAACCACCCCTATCGCCGAAGATGGGGATGGCTAATGTCGGACCCGCCCCAACTAAAATCCAAATAGCCGTCCCTAGATCACCGCGAAATTCAACTGGGCCCTTTTTTTTAATTTAATAAATTTTTTTTAAATAACAAGAAGAACAGGAGCTTAGAAGCTGAATCGAAGAAAAATCAAACAAGGGTTGCCCGAGGTTTAAGTGGCCATTAAGTGGTCGATTAAGTGTTACGAAGCCTAAAACTTGTGCTCAACACGAATAGAATAGAAAGAAAGTACATATGGTAAATAAATGGTGAGGTGTTGCAGAATTTCCAGCGAAAAAGAAGATGGCGAAAAAGCGAAAAAGAAAGAGTATCGACGATAGACAAGCACTCGGTTGAATTTCGTTCTTGCCGGTTCATCGGCCTGTCCTTCGTATCTGGGCCGCTCCTATCCGGTCGTATCAGCCTCTTTATCATAATTCATACTGGCCGAGTCGGTGCATTATTAACGTGACGCGGAATCGCTGGCTGTGTTCGTAGCGAGCGTACAAGAGCCGCATAATTTAGATGAAAGTAAACTGCAGCCGAACGCTTTCGCAACGAGATACATAGTAGGTGAGGCCTCGATCTGTGTACGGTGGGAGCGTTAATTCTTCTTCAACGATCGGCGCACACCCAGCTACCGTGAGCGCCTTGCACTTCCGGTTGCGAGAAACCTCCGACAAATTACTGTCACCGCGTTCTATTTCGATACGATCGCGACGTGTTCGAATTTTCTCCCGTAGGCCCGCTACAAGCACACACGTTTTTGTGAACTACATTTATGAATGTTGGAAATATATGTAACTGAAAGTGATCATATAGAAATTATGTATTGTAATGTAACTGAGCGACATCTGTACAATTAACCGATTAATGACATGCGTCTAGTATACACGACAGACGTAAAACCACTCTCTAACAGTGAACACGCAGTATCTTAATAAATATACTTATTATACGTTTTTCCATTAAAAGTAAAAATCTATTCCCTCTCACATTTCACTAATTAACAATGAATTCAAACAAATGTGCAGCGTCTAATTGAATCCACCTTACGCTTAGGGGAGGCAGCTCCGATGACCTTGACCTTGACATATCTTGTCAAGAACAATATTCTGAACAACTTTTGTCATTACAACTACCCGGCGATCGGTTTTATTTTTCGACATAATTGCAAAAAACTATTGCTACTACTAAATTGAATTTTCCGTATTCGTGCACGTCAGTTTACTGGTTTTGTAAACATGTGTGGAGATGATAGAGAAAACAGGCTCGGTCTCACTCTATATAGAGTGATACAGATATAGGGTAAGCTTTCAATTTTGAAAGATATTACTTATTCCTGATATTACCTAACCTAACCACACCTCACTCTGTTCGTATTATTTTTCCAGTACCATTTCAAATTCTGAATGACAATTATAATCCAAAGATCATTCGAACAGAGTGATGTGTGGTTAGGTTAGGTTCAAAATGTCGAAATCTATAACATATTTAAATTCCTTACACAAAAAGTTCCACAAGGAATCGAAATTCTATGTAAAATTTATAAATTCGTAGAGATGCATATTGAAATGATTTAATAACTCACAAGACTTGCAACACAATAGCTCATTCGAAACTATGACAAGAAACTATGGTGTGGCGTGAATACGGAAAATTCAATTTAGTACTAGCAATAGTTTTTTGCAATTACCTCGAAAACTAACACCGAGCACCGGGTAGTTGTAATGACAATAGTTGTTCAAAATGTTGTCCTTGACAAGATATGTGAATGTCAAGATCATCGGAGCTGCCTCCCCTAATTCCGGTACCGGGCCGGTCGCCGCAGGTTAGAAGAACGTACGTGAAAAATTAATCGACGGAAGCGGTCATTCGCAGAAAAGTATAGCTCGATACAGTTTAAAAATAGACTGTAGTTCCGTCTCGGAGCGAGCATGATTATATTGTTGCATATATATATAAACATCCCGCATGCGTGAGCAATACGAGGAAAAAGAACGAAGCAATAATCGGGTAATAACCGAGGGACGATTAATCTGGAAACGGCTTCGCGAGCGACGTTGAGACACAGCTATGTCTGACTGTGACCTAAAAGTCGGATATATCTCCAGGAAAAAGCAGTTCACCCCGTCCTCGATGGTTCAACGTCCGGGAGACCTTCGCAATCGGGGACATATGATTTTACGGCGGGAGATGGGGTTGCAAAGCCGCTTTAGCGGAGCGAAATAGCTATCAAGCTCTCGACGGTGCGACGCGAGGGTGGGAACTGCGGAACTTGCGAGAAGATATATCGCGCGATCGGTTTATAGTGATTCGCCCTGACGCGCGTACGGCTCCGGTCGCCTCTAATCAATCAGAACCGCCTTTTTATCGGGCCGCGCTCCTCGCGCACGGTGAAAGTTCAAAGCCGCGCGGATAAGTTCCCTCGTCGTCGTCGTCGTCGTTTCGCTTCACTTTCGACGCTCAGAATTTCGCATTCAGACGGCGAACGAGCTGCGAAAACCGTCATCACGTGGGAAGAAAGTTTTTTTTCCCCGAGCGATCTCATGAAAAGTCAAGAGTTTCTTCAGCGATTTGAAGAAACGGGAGCCAAGTGAAAAGTTCTTTATTTTCTTTACCAATTTTAGTCAGTTGAAAATAGTACATTGACTCTTCAACATTTTACCAAATAATTATTTAAATAAAAATTAATTTTTCAAAGTACCACGTTTTTAAAAATGGGCTGAAATGTATAAAATAATTTTTCCTAGTCTCATACAGATTCCTAACCTGGTACAAATAGTCCTGAAAATTTGTGATTGTAAATTCCTTAATTTTACTATTAATATATTCACGATCACAAATATTTTCAAGACTATCTGTACGAGGTTAGGAAAAATTATTTTATGCTTTTCAGTCCATTTTTATAAACGTGGTATCTTTTCGATGATTTTCTAACAGAAATTCTTCGCTAGTCTGCCACGATTGTTACTAATTGATTGGTTCATTCAGTATTTGCTCTTTGTCGAAGGTTAGCTCCGGCAAGCCGTGAAATCGGCTGGTGAGCGATCCAAGAGGCGTAGCCGAAAGTTGAAGCTCATTTCGGCGATCGCGGGGAAGATTTT
Organism: Lasioglossum zephyrum; assembly: GCA_028455615.1. Lineage (NCBI taxonomy): Eukaryota > Metazoa > Arthropoda > Insecta > Hymenoptera > Halictidae > Lasioglossum > Lasioglossum zephyrum. Next base: position 4,463 of record JAQQRZ010000226.1, read on the forward strand.
TCAACGATTGTTCGTGCTCACCGAGACAAACGAGGTCGAGAGCACGGATGATTAGCCGGGACCTCTGAAGCTTCCATCCACGGGTCGCGCGAACCTCGGATTACTCGTAAACGTTTCCGAAAACATTGCTGGATATCCGATGAACCGACACACATTTTCCAAAAAATCCGATCGATCACAGTACTTTGTAAGCGGAACCCTCCACTCCCGTCCATAAGTCACCGGACCATTTTTACCCCTTTTTTTCTCATTATTTATTATTATATTTTATTATTATATTTTATTATTATATTTATTATATTATTTATTATTATTTTCTTATCGCGGTCCTTACCCACGTTATCAAATAAAAATGGCACTTGAATAAACATTGAAGGAAAGAAATTGTTCTCTACATTAGAAAAAATTAATAAGTACCATTTTACACATATATATGCATTTAATTTTGCATTCTACTTGCTGGAACTAAAACTGCTACATAAAATCGATTTCAATTGAATATTGCAATGCCGAAATGTTTTTTTTTCTGTTGCGAGGCTTCTCTCAAGAAAGAATTTCCGTTCGTATCCATCGCTGGCCGAGCTTAAAACTGTTAAAACTTTGAGTTTCAAAGTCCGTCGAACTTGAAATTGGATCAGCCCGTGGGGCAAAAATGGTTTCGAGATGGGTTCGGTTATAAATCAGTCGAAACAATGTGTATTCGCGGGGTCTTTTTTTATTCGCGAATACCGTTCGTCTTCGTACGTCAGTGGATGTCCTTTTCCACCCCTTAGTCGCAATGTAATACGTGTCCTCGATTCCGAAGGTCGATCAGACGACGAACTACCCATCGGGAAATGGGGTGATCCGTCCACACGCGCGCATCTTCAACCATTGCCAGCCCAGAACCTTTCCTTCCCGCAAGGATCAATTTAAAGCCGAGGATCCTACAAGCACGCGGCCACTATATGACTCCTGCGCGATACACGCTGGATTATCAAAGGAAAGCCGGTCTCTCCATCGTTCGGACGACCATTTTTGAAACGCTGTTACGGACTGGGTCAGCCATCCACTACCGAAAACATCGCGCTCGGACACTGCTAATCCTGAAAAATGCACTTCCTCGAATTAATTTTCGAAAATATTAAATTACTGATTTTATAACATCTTGCACTGTAACTAATTTCAGACGCAGTTTTTCTTCTTTTTTGAAAACGATCCCACACAAGGATCGAAACGTTGAAATGATTAAATTAATTTGTAAAATTGTTTATGGGGTAACTGCACCAGTAAATGAACGCTTTTGTATATTTCTATTTTGTGTAACTGGGCTTTTTTGTTAAATCTCCAGATAATTATCTAAATTATTCGAAAAAATATTTATGCTACAAAATTTATGGTTTGATCGAAAAGTCCCCTCCTTCCAACATGTATCGATAACGAGGTCGTAAAAAATGATTACTAACTATCTGATTTTTTTACTGTTGCTTAGTTAATTTTTATATAATTTAATAGCCACATTGTCCTACAAATTACACTCAGAAATTGTTGATACCACAAGACCATTTTTCTTATTACTTATTACTTTTATTATTCAAACCATAAATTTTGTAGGACAAATATTTTTTCGAATAATTTAGATAATTACCGTCAGATTTAACAAAAACAAACCTAGTTAGTAATAAATTTTTGAGAATCGTCGAATCGACATATTTCATCCTTGCTACCCCTGTTAGCTACCACTAAAACGAAGCTACTCACGGAAAATTGGCTTGATAGTAATCAATCGTAAAAATGTACGCTAGATCCCGAACACTATTATCCTCTAACCTCTAAACAATTACATTGGAACTCTCTCTTGTTAAGCAGCTTGCGGGGTTACGAAAGTAGCCGCCTAAGGGTGAGAGATTTTTCCGCAACGTGTGAAAGAGAGAAAGAGAGGTGGGATTGGGTAACCCTTTCAATAATCCCGTACGATTATGAACGCGGCCTAAGGCTAGCGATTCCGACCCGAGAGAAGCAGCTCACCCCGTCCTCGGTGTCGGTGGTTCGTCGTCCGCTGACGGCCTTCGGAAATGGGGGCGTTCGTTCGCAGCCTCGCGGAGCTCGGCCGACTGAGACAGCGTTATCCCGTCGAGCACAGGAACAACAGAGACAGAGAACGAGCGAGAACGGTAGAAGGCGAGAGAACGCGCACGCGAGAGAGAGAGGGAGCAGCGAGAAAAACGAAGGTAACTGCCGGTTCGGAATATCTCCGGGACAAGTTTTCGCCAAGTCCTCCGGCTTTCTCGCGAAAGGCGTTCTCTCTCTCGCACACGCTCGTTTCCTAACCGACTATCCGCTCGCACCCTTCCCGTCGCAGCCTTCCCTGGGGGAGAGAGAGATCCGAAAAGCGAGATGAAAAGCCGGCCGACTCGGATTTAACCGAATCGACTGCAGCGAAATTGATCCTGATCTAGTCCCGGACCAAGTCGAACGGATCCGCCGACAGTTTAAACAATGCTACAGGATACATCCTCGCTAATCCTACTCGCAACTTCGACGAACATCTCGGAGAGCTTCCGGGGAATTTGATGAATTAAGAAGGGATCCTGCACTCTCTCTCTCTCTCCTTGTCAGACGGCGCGATTCTTCCTTCGGGGACTGTTTGTTAAAAGTTTCGATTGTCTCGGCGAATCGAGCGTAACGAGCTGCGGGGGTAGGTTGCCGGCGTTCAACCCTGTGACGGAGGGAAATTGAAAAGGGGAAGGGAGTGTTTCTGACTGTCGAGTCGGTCTTAATTTCACTGCGAAGTCGAATGGGGATGAAGCAGCGCTAACCGGTTCCAACGGAGACGAAATTGAAACGTGTCCACCCCCGCGAGCGGACGAAATTCTTCGAGCGAGAGGGTGACTTCGGAGACTCGTTAGCGGATCACATTTTTCTCGAGCAGCTCTACATGGATTTATATTCGATGCTCTCCGAAAATTGATGCTTTTGTTTTGTCGAACGGAGGGTGCAGAGGACTGGCGACGCCGGAAAAGGTCGTCGCGCGTTGTTCTAATTTTTTTGATTTTTTTAAAGCTATGTATTAAAAATTATATTAAATTAAATTCTCGAGCAGCTCTACACGGATTTATATTCGATGCTCTCCGAAAATTGATGTTTTTATTTTGTCGAACGGAGGGTGCAGAGGACTGTCGACGCCGGAGAAGGTCGTCGCGCGTTGTTCTAATTTTTTTGTTTTTTTAAAGCTATGTATTAAAAATTATATTAAATTAAATTAATTATATATTCTCGTACATAATATTCTCGTACAGTATTCAGGGTGGGACCCATCCCTTCCTGTTTCTACGGAACCGTAAAGTATTTCGCTTCATTCTGTTTCCGGTGTGAGATGCACTTTTTTTATCAATGTGTATAATTGTCCTCTGTAACGGTACAAAATCTCGACGCACAGAAGATTTTTATCCCGGAAGTCTTTCGGGATTAGTCGCTCGAATGAAATTGCTGGCAGGCCTCCGGAAATAAGCCAACCGTTGACTTTTCAACAGGAGTTATGCTTGTTAAAATACAAAACGGAAAAAGTATTAATGGTTTCAATCGAATAAACACTGTAAAGCAATTTTACAAATTAATTTAAAATTTCAACGTTTCGATCCTCGTGTAGGATGATTTTCAAGAAAGAAGAAAACTGCGAGGAAAGAAATCTTTCTCTGTTATAATTTCCAACCTAGTACAGATAGTCCTGAAAATTTCTGATTGTGAGCTTTTTAATAGATTGCCAATGATTTATTAGATTTTTTAATAGATAGATTAATTTTTTCATTTTTTAATATTAAAAAATTCACAATCAGATATTTTGTATGGGACTAGGAAAAATTATTTTATACTTTCTAGTCCGTTTTTAAAATCGTGGTATTCTTAAAAATTTATTTTTATTTATTTATTTTCTTCTTTCTTGAGAATCATCCACACAAGGATCGAAACGTTGAAATGTTTAAATTAATTTGTAAAATTGCTTTATAGTGTTTATATTTGATCGAACCGTTACGCCTAAATCATTAATACTTTTTTCGTTTTTCAAAGTTGAAATTTGGAACACAGGTAGCTGTAAAGGTACTGTGGCACACAGGTAAGTGTAAATTAATTTGTAAAATTGCTTTATCAGTATAATCATTAATACATTTTTCTGTTTTAACAATCATACGATCGATAACAACATTTAAAATCACGATTTCGAAATCGATAAAATAAAACAGGGTGAAACTGTCAGATGAAAATGTCTCTTCTCGAGGAGAGAAGAAAGGCAGATTTTTGAAAGTGCCGGACCCTGAACGGATCAGAATATGTTCCGTGGAAAACTCATTCCGTGGAAAGCATTTTCACCTGTTTTCGAAGCAGGTCTCTCAGGGCTGCAAGCATCGCGGCGAGACGGGGTCACCGCGAATCAGGGGGGAGACCTTCAATTATTCTCGTAACGAATCGAAGGTTCCGCGTGCTCGGACCGAGAGCCCGAAGCCTCGAGAGTCGATTCGGAGCGCAAACAGATCTAATTCGAGCGAAGAATTTCCAGCGACGCTGCTCGTTGGATGTAGAATGGATCCCGCGTCGGGACGCGGCGGAAAGGAAACCAGGATGGAACAGTCCGAAAGGGGGAGGGGCTAGTGACGGAGCTAGTTGACACATTTGCACCGCGTTTTCTCCCCCTTCTGCGGTGCGTTAGGAGTGCAGCCCGTTCGCCCTGTGCACCGGGGCGCAATGCACTCCCGAGGCCTTGCACCGTACAGTGATCCTCAACTAATCTTATATCCCCCTCGATTAGAATTCCATTGATCAACGTTATACATGTATTTTTATACGCGTAACCTTCGGTCGCCTGTTTGTCGGATAGGTAGGCCTAGGGCAGTGGAGTAAAGATTTTCCCCTGCAACCTTGCTACCCCTTAAACGGGGATGCTTTTCAGCTACACCTCCCGTCATTACATTGAAAAATAAAAATGGTGGTTACTAATTTTTTTTTAACATAGAGAACATGTAAATCTGACAAAAACATTCGGTATTTTTAATTCAATTAAGAGCTTTATTATTAATTTAATTAATAATCACATGAGAACAAGAGCGGCTTTTCAAACACTCAGAGCGAAATCTACTTATGGATTAATTAATCCAATGAATCGCATTATTGCAACAATCGTAAACTATTTATAACAGTATTGATCTCTTCATTGAATCTCTGCAAAATTTTCAAATGCAACTACAAAGGATTATATGATAATACCTATCGATTGTACCAGTAGCATTTTGTTTGTTTTTTGTCCCTTCTTTATTTTCTTTGAAAATATTTATGTAAAAAGGAGTCCGGCCCATCTATAATAAATAATAATAATAATATTTTCTAAATTTTTTAAATTCAAGTTTAGCAATTATTTCCCAATTTTTCTTCCAGAGCTGTCCATAATCACCCCACGTTTTCGCAGTCTCTTTTTTCCAGCAGTTATTCGAATAGACATTTATTGGAATAAAAATAAAGGAATAAAGTCAAGCTGGAAAACTTGTACTCTTTAATTAGCATTTTGTCGAAGATGAGAAAAGTCCGGTGATTGATGCTCTTACAGCATCTAACAATATTCGATGACATTAGTAACGTTGTATGCTTCGAGCAAGTTGCACAACAATAAATAAACGACTCCGACAGCGCGACAAAGAGTATAAAGAAGGAAAAGCGAAAGACGTAAAACTTTCGTAAACTTTCCAGCACCGTGGATCAACTCCATCGAGATCGGCGAGTTACGGAACCGACTATTAAAAAATTACTCAACCGAGACGTTTATGAACTTCAGATATCTGCCGGCCGGATCGCGAATTTATGTTAGCAATAAATTCGGTCTTGTGCGGACAACCGAGCGATATCGTCCGCGGAAAAAGCGAAAAGTTTCCCAACCGTGCCACTTCTCTTGCGCGTTTACGACGACAAAACAGTTCGTCGCCGGTTACGAGAAATCGGAAATGTTTCGTTCGGGTCACCGTTGTCGGTCGCTTCGCGAGGGATTACGGTTCGTCCAGCGATCGGTGGACTCTTTCGTTTTACTATGGAGCGCGAATGTTTCTTAATAACGGGTCTCGGTGGTAGTCGCTGTGAAATTGTTCTCCCGTAAATCCTTTTAGTTTCGATAGTTTTACGAGAGCGCGATCGCGAGCGAACTAGTCGGAACGAAAATTCTTGCATTCGTAATCGTTCGTTCGTCGACCTGCCGTTAATGGCAAGAAAATATTCCAAGGAATTAGACGTTTGTTGCAGATCGCTCGGAAACTCATTTCGTTTTCTCAAAGGAAATTGAACGAATATTCTTCATACAAACGTTGCAACTTCTTTTCGCTCCATGAGGGGATGAATATTTTAAAATGCCGAAATAAGTATTTGATCAATTAATCAATGTATGAGGAATATATTGTTCGTGGTCTGATTTACATCATACTTGGTCTTAATGCTAATAATCTTGCTAATATAATTAATTGATTAATGCTAATATAATTATATCAAAGAGCATTAAGACCAAGTATGATGTAAATCTGAC
>JAQQRZ010000227.1:0-10985 GCA_028455615.1 Lasioglossum zephyrum
TGCACGTCGCCGACAGGCGTCGCTGTATAGCGGGATCTTCTTCATTTTATAATAAGAAAAGAATTTTACATTGGTAAAAATATTCTATTTCTAATATTACATAAAGATTCAATTTGTATTTAGAAAAAAATAATTTTCTCGTAACATGAAATAGATATTGCCTGCATATTTAAAAAGAAATATTTCTTACTTAATATAAAATAAATATTGTATGTATATTTAAATATTAAGAAGAGATTGAATATCTTTTTAGTATTATATGAATGTGTATACAATATTTTGTGCCACTAGGGACTGCTTAAATATGCTATTGTAGAGTAACGTACGAGACTTCCACCCGGTGGGCTAGGGTTCGATTCTTTTTCGGTGAAAACTTTTTTTTTCATATTTATTTATATTATTTATTCGTTGTGTAACATTTACTTTTCTATATGAGTTTGCTCATTTATTACAAGTTAAGGAACAAACGGATTAATAAATTATAAATAAATTCGCTGTGTAACATTGACTTGTTCGTAAGAGATTGCACATTTATTTATATACCACAAGTTAAAGAATAAACGTATTAATAAATTATAAACGAATTAGCCGAAATTAATAAAATAGTAAATATCCCACTAGTGTTTGAAAATAAAAAAATAAAGTAAATATGGGAAGAGAAATATTAATATCTCAACAACTAATTGAGTGTTACGTCTATAATGGTATACAGGATGGAGCACCTCATTTTGCCATCTAGATTTACGTCATTATTATTACGCATAGTAAACAATGTTTTAGATGAAGTTGAATGGTTTTGAGAGGGGCACATTCTGATGGTACATTTTTTTAAGGTGGACGTGTAAAGGACATATGAAGGTCATTAATGTTTTTTTAACTTCCCGATTTTATAGGGAAGTTATTGTAATTATTTTAAATGGAATCATATATTTCTTTTATTTATTTATTTATTTAATGTTGCTTTAACATCAAAGGTCATTAGCAACACGGTACATTTTCTTACAATATTTGTTATTATAATATTTGTTCCAATATATCAAATATTTGTTACAATATTTGTTCTTAAAATATATGATTCCATTTATAAAAACATTAATGACCTTCATATGTCCTTTACACGTCCACCTACAAAAAAAATGTACCATCAGAATGTGCCCCTCTCAAAACCATTCAACTTCATCTGAAACATTGTTTGCTATGCGTAATAATAATGACGTAAATCTAGATGGTAAAATGATCGAGATCTATAAGTATACAGAGTCTCAACTAAATCGGTGAGACGTCGTCCTTGCACTCTCCTTGTATGCTATTTCTAAGAAACATAACCCTACTAATTTTTTCTCTTATGTCTTCCAAGTTCCTATCGCAATCGGCGAACAAGCAACCGAGTAGAAAGCCTCTAAAAATTCTCGATTCATTTTCTACAAACAGCTGTTCTCCCGAGGACTCTTACGCAAAACGCATTCGCCCCGGAGCTACGTCCGCGATCATTCTCACTTTCGAAAGCGGCCGCGTACGGGAAGGAGCATAAACGTGTATACACGCGGCTTCTCTTCGGCATTTTTTTTTCTTCTGTTCTTTTTCCTTGACAGCGCCGAGAGACTTCCAAGTCATTGCTCCCTGAGAGGAAAAAGAGGCGAGCCGCCTAATTAGCATTCGCAGCGACCACTCGTCGCGCCTTCGGTCGCTCCACGCATTGCCAATGGTGATCGAGAGGATGTCTGACTTCTTGACTTGCCATAGATCACCTGCGGCTAGCGTGCAATCTTTGCCCTGTGACACTGTACGTCTTCATAGACGATTGAAACCTGGTCGTTGCCACAGTGATCGATTCCTCGATTCTAGGTGGACAAAATTCAAAGTTTTGTGTTCTCTGGTAGTAATAACGATTTATTTTAAATCTACATGAACTTACTTTTAAGTTCTTTATATATATTCTTCTTTAATTATATCATTATCAATTTTTTAATTATATCATTTCGTATCGCATCATAGGTTGTATTTCTGTCATTTTTCTTGCACACTTTTGCAAAAACATTTTTTTCAAAAAATATTTTTTGCTGAATTATTAACTGCTTCGATGTTAAAAAAGGTTCGAATCAGCCCTATTTTAATGCATCAACTTTGAATTTAGTATTGTTGAAATTGTTGAACACCAGTTTTCAAACATCAGTCTTCGTGGCATACTTTTAATCTACATGAACTTAAAAGAATTATGTCATTTCGTATCGCATCATAGGTTGCATTTTTATCATTTTTCTTGCATTCTTTTGCAAAAGCTTTTTTTCAAAAAATATTTTCTACTCGAAAAAGTTTCGAATCACCCCTATTATGGCATCAACTTTGAATTTAGTATCTTTAGAAGTTGTTGAACACCAGGTTTCAAACATCAGTCTTCGTGGCATACTTTAAATCTACATGAACTTAAAAGAAGTATATATTTTTCTTGCACTCTTTTGCAAAAGCTTTTTTTTCAAAAAATGTTTTCTATTCGAAAAGGTTTCGAATCACCCCTATTATGGCATCAACTTTGAATTTAGTATCTTTAGAACTTATTGAACACCAGGTTTCGAACATCAGGCTTCGTGGCATACTTTAAATCTACATGAACTTAAAAGAAGTATATATTTTTCTTGCACTCTTTTGCAAAAGCTTTTTTTTCAAAAAATATTTTTTGCTGATTTATTAAAGGCTTCGATGTTAAAAAAGTGTAGTCCAATCAGCCCTATCATTGGATCAACTTTGGATTTAGTATCTTTAGAACTTGTTGAACATCAGGTTTCAAACATCAGTCTTTGTGGCATAACCTATACTTTTTCGAAAAAATTATATAAATGAACTCAAAAGAATTATATCATTTTGTATTGCATCATAGGTTGCATTACTGTCACTTTTTTGCATTCTTTTGCAAAAACTTTTTTTCAAAAAATATTTCTTGCTGAATTATTAACAGCTTCGATGTTAAAAAAGTGTACAATCAGTCCCATTATTGCATCAACTTTGGATTTAGTATCTTTAGAACTTGTTGAACACCAGGTTTCAAACATCAGTCTTTGTGGCATAACCTATACTTTTTCTAAAAAAATATATAAATGAACTCAAAAGAATTATATCATTTCATATTGCATCATAGGTTACATTACTGTCACATTTTTTTGCACTCTTCTGCAAAAACTTTTTTTCAGAAAATATTTTTTGCTGAATTATTAACAGCTTCGATGTTAAACGAATCAGCCCTATTTTATTGCATCAACTTTAAATTTAGTATCTTTAGAACTTGTTGAACACCAGGTTTCAAACATCAGTCTTCGTGGCATACTCCATGTCTTTTCTAAAGAACCAAATAAATGACTAATGGGCAAAAACCGGCGAGCGATATTTAGTATCACTACTTTGAAATAAGTATTCTTCAAAGCTATCAAAGAAAGAAGTCCGGTGGTGTCGGGGAACAGCTGTTATCGAGAAATAAATCACTGTGCGTTGGTTTACGTATCAATATTTGCTTGTCTCTGGGAACAGCGATCTAGAAAGTATATTTATAGATCATCATTGATTTGTATTCTCTGAATACTGAACTTCTCTCGATGCTCGGTGAATATTTATTTGACGGCGGGAGTCGATGAATGATTTATAAAAGCCTTTCGGATCATTGAATAAATCATATCAGGTTTCAGCTATCAGAGTCACATTAGCCTTGATGCATTCAATCTCGCATGTGTCCCTGAAGATTGATTTTTCCATGTGTTCTTCAAACGAACAAGAATAAAATCAATGAAGTAACTTCACGATTTTAATTAGATTATTATTTAAGACTAATTTCATTGTTAGGGCTTGACAAGCTTTAACGACAATCTTTAATTCATTTTTTTCTTAATTAATAACGACAAACTTTTTCGACTAATTTTTCGACTAATTCAACTTTTTAAAGACTAATTTCATTGTTAGGGCTTGACAGACTTTAACGACAATCTGTAATTAATTTTTTTCATAATTAATAACGGCAAACTTTTTCGACTAATTTTTCGACTAATTCAACTTTTTTAAGACTAATTTCATTGTTAAGGCTTGACAAGCTTTAACGACAATCTTTAATTCATTTTTTTCTTAATTAATAACGACAAACTTTCTCGACTAATTTTTCGACTAATTCAACTTTTTTAAGACTAATTTCATTGTTAGTGCTTGACAAGGTTTTTACGACAATCTTTAATTAATTTTTTTTTAATTAATTAAAAAAGACAATCTTTAAAATCACAACAAGGATTCCTAAAAATCAATCCACACTGCAACATGTGACGCCTCTTGTAGCCTTCTTGTTTGGAATACTGTGAGGCTGGTTAATAACTAGACTGAAATTGAAAAGTGTTGTACAATTTAAAAAATTAAAGATGTCAATGCGTGATTTCTGTTAAAATCATTAATGAAAGAAATATAATTCAATTCAGTTTCGATTTCTTCGAATCGATGTAAACAATTTTGTATTTTGCATAAAGATCCACAGTCTATTAATAACAATTGGCCCAACAAATAAATTATTATTGATCAGTCCGATAGTCTCCGAAAAAGAAGGAACACACACCGAGAGGCGAGAAAATGGTTCAGCGGGCCCAACTCAGTGGGCCCAAACGCCAATCTAGCTGATAAAACATCATAGTGATAAGACACAGCTTCCTATTGCAACTTGTATGGAGTCGTTGTAACCGGGAGACTTGACTCTTTAAAAGTATGGTGATTTGGATCAAAAAAACTTTTTTTAAACTTTTTATAGTCATTTACATGAATGTAATTTTAGAGAGAAGAAGCATTTCTGTGGAAATTAAAGTTACTAGCGTTTTTAGTCATAGAATTAACTGAAACCGACACTATAATAAAAAGCACATATATTTACAAACATACACACTTGATTAGAGAGACTTATTTACACTTCCATGCACATTTATTAAAGAAAATCTTTCGCAAAACATTCTTTATGTAACATACAATTTATTAAATAATATAAGGTTACAGTCTTTTAATTCTCATATAGCTATCCTATTCGTTTATGCGCTGTCACAAGAAAACATAAAATTCCGTTTTACACTAGAAATATTAATTTTTTACTCCTCTCAGTCAGTACTATGAACCACAAAAATCTTAAACCCTCTTTACGAGTGATCGCAAACTGTTCACAAACTTTAAAGTTACATTAAACAATTAGTTACAAATAGTGGCAGCTGATTTTTACAAGAATTAAAGAACAGAGTCCACACTACAAAATCAAACAGGAGATTCGACGAATACGCGTGAATTTGGTTACTTTCTTTCGAAAAACTGAAATGCATCAAGTAAAAAATTGACTACCTTCGAACACGGGTATTTGGAAAATTCATTAACTTTTGAAAATTCTGTAATTACAGAATGAAAGTACGTACTTTCTTCTACAAAGCCCATGAAAGGCATATTATTCGCATTTAATATTAACGTTTATCAGCAGCAAAAGCACTGACCGTTCTGAGGGACTGTTAAAGACCGCAGGGACTATAGACGTTTGCGTGAATATTACCCTATAGAATAAATCTTGAGAGCAAAACAGAATATAATGTTTAAATAGAACCTAAAATAACGGGATTATTAGAGGATGATTAAGGATTACGAAATTGAGTATCTTGAGGATGTTTCACACTTTATTTAACGGGCTGCCTAGTGGGCCAACGGTTAACATACAACACACGCACACACGCGTCTCATCGGAGACACCTGCAATAAGAAAAAATGTAAACAACGCTCCCTCTTAGTTCTCTGACTTCGGAGAAATATCAAAAAACATAAACGCGCGTTCGAAATCATAACACACGATGCACCACGAGGCACCACATTTTGCCATCTAGATTTACGTCATTATTATTACGCATAGCAAACAATGTTTTAGATAAAGTTGAATGGTTTCGAGAGGGGTAATTATTATATCAAAATTTCTAAACTTGGTCAAACTTTGATGGTACACTTTCTCAAATAGAAAGAACTTCGCAAATGTTTCTTATTTCATTGAGCGTTATTTTTTTAATAGAGCTTTTACATTAATTTCTTACATAGAATAGGATCTAATAATTCAATAGGATTAATAAATAAATACTATTTAACATATTTTACTCTTATATTTTAATTAAAGATATTTTTGGATATATATTGATTATTTTCTTATTTTTAATTAATCCTTAATTTATCCTTATAATTTAAGAGACCCAAATAATTGTATTATAGCTAAGCCAATAATTACTCCTGAACATATTAAACTTGTTTTTCTGATGGTACATTTTTTTGTAGGTGGACGTGTAAAGGACATATGAAGGTCATTAATGTTTTTATAAATGGATTCATATATTTTTTATTGCATCAGCTGATGCTCCTTCATATTCTTTACAAAAAAGTATTAATCTATTTGTGTGAAAAAATCATTAGTTTAGGAGATATTTTAATTATAATGTCTATTTACTCCTACTACAAATTATAATTAAAATATCTCCTAAACTAATGATTTTTTCACACAAATAGATTAATGCTTTTTTGTAAATAATATGAAGGAGCATCAGCTGATGCAATAAAAAATACATGATTTCATTAAAAAAAAACATTAATGACCTTCATATGTCCTTTACACGTCCACCTACAAAAAAAACGTACCATCAGAATGTGCCCCTCTCAAAACCATTCAACTTCATCTAAAATATTGTTAGCTATGCGTAATAATAATTTATGATTTCGGCGCAAGGTTCGATCAATTTTACACAAGCTGAAAATTTTTTTTCTCTGTTTGTTACGCAGCAAGTAAGTACATTAATTTTGTTGATTGACCTGGCTGTGTTTTTAATTTTATTTGCCATATTACAGTTCTTTTGCATTATTTTTAGACGCAATATATGTTCTCTATGAAAATGATCCACATAGGGATCGAAACGTCAATTTATAAATAATTGCACATTTGCTGCTTGTGTAAAATTGATCGAACCTTGCGCCGAAATCATAAATTCATATTCACTTTCCGATCGAGAAACAAACTTCACCGTAATAATAATGACGTAAATCTAGATGGCTAAATGTGGCGTCCCACCCTGTATAATTTGAAGATTAACAGGGATTTAAGAAACAAACAAAAAAGGAAGTAATAGTATGTGATTGAAAATACGACTTTTTATCAGCTAGATTGGCATTTGGGCCCACTATAAGCCGTTTGCATTTGTGCGAACTGAAGGGCCGACTCGTTCGGGTTCAAGGTCGTCGGACCGGAACCGGAACCAAGGCTCGGCCTGTGTCGGTTACATCAAGGTATCCGGTTACACGTAATCGAATCTCTCTCGACAGCTCTGTGCAACGACGACGCGAACGGAAACGTCCCGCTGGGCAAGTCCTGCAACCGTTACTGGCAATGTCAAGGTGGCTACCCGCGGCTCCAGAGGTGCCCGGCGATGTTGGTCTTCGACCGAAGGTCGTTGAGGTGCGTGGTCCCGCCCACGGAGGACTGCGACGTGCCCACGACACCGCCAAACCTTGATGGCGACCTTCCTGAAGGCCGAAACGAGCAAGAACCTGAAGAAGAGAACCTGCCACCTGGTGTACCCCCACTGCCAGCTGGCGCACTGCCAATCCCTCTTCGACCTCGTCCCAGAAACTAGATCCTCCGAGTAGCTAGCAATGGTTCCGGAAGCAGCGTGATCGAAATCGATTCGATTCCCGAGTATAGAGAACAGGACCAGCTCTACCTGCCAACAAATGCTGGTAGCGTCCCGTCGATCTCGCGAGAGGACTGTCGGCGCGTTACTTAGAGAAGTTAGTCTGTTACGAGCTGCACTCGTTGGCAATTTAATGGATAACTTGGATAACAGTCTAGGTTGCATGTATTATTATTATTATTATTATTATTCCATTTATATGTGTTAGACGTACAATGTAGACCCTGATCTGTGAAGTGTCCATTCAATTATCGAGAAAAGAATCTAGAAGTCGCCGAGTTGATCACTTGAGGTTTGAAATTTACATGGTTGGTACCCTGGAGCTGCAATAGTTGACGACGATGAAGGAATAATCTCTTAGTCGCTGCTTTGTAAAACTAACGAGGCGATTTGGAAATTAAATTTTGTTTGAATAAATTGCAGGGCAATGGATTAGTAATGCCAAGAACATGAGTGGCCACATTAGAGAATATGGCGTTGGTGAGTGAATCCAAGAAAGGGCCCTCACCAACGCCCCTCGATGCTCCTGTTCTTCTAATATTATCAAAAAAAAAGGCAATGGATTAGTATGATTATTCGATAGTGCCCTAACGTAGAACTACAATCTGAAAGTCAGTAATTACTTAATTCTCTAAGTTAAAGAAGGGAAGACAGGATTTTTTCTGGATAAATTGCAATGCAAGGGATTAGTATAATTTGATAGCATCCTAGAGCTAGAGTCTTTGAAAATTATTGAGGAAGTAGATTTAATAACAATATAAAAAATGAAATATGCAACGAGGGCAGCATTCTCTCTGTGAATAAATTTCAACCTCCAGTGATGTTTCTCATTGCCAATCGTTGATCGAGATGTTAGGATATCGTAGTGTGGCATCGTCAGAGCGAAACGCGTTGAAGGGAGTACTTTTCTTGAACGCGTTTCATTATAGCATTTTCGTAGTCGACTGGTCGGGAGGAATATTATTTTCGGTACGTCTCGTTTCTCCATTTGTAATTCTCCTCGGTTGGCTGGCGAGCCCGTTGACCGTTTTGCACGTAGGCTAAGAGGATCTTAATCGTTAAGGAACACGTTGTTCTTTTCTCGCGAGAATCGCTTTCCCATCACCATCCGCTCTGTATCATTCTTATAGTCGAAGTGTAAATAATACTCTATACCCCCATACCCCCCTTTTTCTTCACCTTACCCTTGATCGTAAGACCTCTTTTACTATCGGAACGTTCACGCATGTACGATTGTAGACTCGTTGAAAATAAAGTGTACGTTTTATATGTTTTATTTCGTACGGGTGTCCACATTTTTTATTCGAATTTGTTCGTTTTTACTACAAATCCTTGACCTTTTCTTGATGAAGTCATTTACGGTCCTTAGGAATAAATATTGTACCGCCGATGTAAATAACATTTTAGAATTTCGATGTATATACAGACTCTTATATACAGAATATTTCTATCGCTTTTAGATATAGTTTTATTATTTTATAATGTTTTCCAAGAGATCGTTTAAATTATCAGGTTGAAGAGACGGAATTCACTTTCCTACGCTATTCAAAGGTCATTGGCGCTGAAACAGAGAATTTGACGTTCCGTAAATGTTCGATAGTATCGATCAAATTTTAGGTCAATTTTCTGCAACAACCGCAGGGCCCGTAGCATTTGCTACTCCTGCTACGGAGGTTAATCCGGCACTGGATGTCTGTCATAGTAGTTATCGGTCAAAGGTTTATTTAGTTTAGCCAGAGCGTCACAGTTCAGAATTTCGGATGCCTGTGACTGTCCGCCCAGAAATCTGAGACACTTCCAGCGGCTCAAAGTTGTGGAGCCCATAAAAACCTTTTCTTTTATGCCCTACACAGCAGAATTCCGGCAACCGAGATGTCCGGCACGGCACAAAACGACATTTCATTGAGATGTCGGGCCTAACTGCCGATGCCGCACTCCCTATCCTTAAGCATTGGTGCACTGGCCGGACCGGGCTAAACTAAATAGACCTTAAGGCTTCACTCATACAGAGCTGCTGACTCCGGGAGCCAGCGCCAAAAGTCATAAATTCCGTGTGCGAGTGATGGGTCCCTATTGTGCGTACACGGGAAACAGGCCCATGGAAGCCTATTTTCCTTGCACGCACATCAGGGACCCATCAACCTGCTCTCGAATTTGAAGACATTTGGCGCTGGCTCCCGGGTGCCAGCGCTCTGTATGAGTGGAGCCTAAAGCTGTGCTCATACAGAGGTGCTGGCTCCAGGAGCCAGCGCCAAAAGTCATAAATTTCGAGCGTGGGTTGATGAGTCCCTATTGGCCCATGAAAACCCATTTTCCTTGCACGCACAGCAGGGACCCATCAACCTGCTCTCGAATTTGATGACATTTGGCGTTAGGCTCCTTAGGCTGCGCTCATACGGAGGTGTTGGCTCCAGGAGCCAGCACCAAAAGTCATAAATTTCGAGCGCGGGTTGATGAGTCCCTATTGAGCCCATGGAAACTTATTTTCCTTGCACACACAGCAGGGACCCATCAATCTGCTCTCGAATTTGATGAAATTTGGCGTTAGGCTCCTTAGTCTCGACTCATACAGAGGTGCTGGCCAAAGCAGTTCTTGGCCAAAGTAGTTGTCAGCCAAAGTAGTTGCCGGTCAAATCGAGAGTCGGTAAAAACCGTGTCAGGGAAATTTGTGTCGGTGATTTCCATGGGACTCGCAAGATGATGGTAATAGATTAATCAAGTACCAGTGAGGTAGTTCCTCAGGCTCCAGACAGGACAGGCTCACGGAGTCGAAGAGTTTTCCGTCGCCGCAGGTCAACAGACGCGGATGACCATCGACGCAGGTGATCAATCTTCCGCAATCACCAGGCACCGGGAATCTGACGAAGAAAAATTGTTTAGTGCTCGTAATATGAAATAAGCGAACCTTTCTAATTGCGCAACTTTCAATGAAGTAATCAATTCTCACGCGATATTGTACAATCTTGACAGACGGTTCTTTTCCGTGTGATCAGAATTATAAGCATTTTTATTTTGATAATAAATTACTAAACAATAAGAAAAAATTTTTATATAAAAATTCAATATAAACCTCAAATAATATTCAATTTTCTATAAAAAAAATCAATACACAAAAATTCAATATTAACCTCAAATAATATTAAATTTTCTATAAAAAATCAATACATAAAAAAAAATTTTTACATAAAAATTCAATATTAACCTCAAATAATATTAAATTTTCTATAACAAATCAATACATAAATTTTTTTATATAAAAATTCAATATTAACCTCAAAT
>JAQQRZ010000228.1:0-10982 GCA_028455615.1 Lasioglossum zephyrum
TACCGACCATCAAAAGTGACTGATGTGTATAGTATTATAAAAATAACAAGATTAAATTTATTTACATTTTGTGCGATGTTTACTACAATTTATACTGGAGTCAAAAAATATATATATTCAATGAATTCCCATGGAAATATGTACTTTTAAAGTATCAATAATTGTCAAATAAAATCATCTAAAAATAATTTGTTATAACACGATTCTGATATCTCATTTAAACCGCTACATATCTTGACATCTACAAATGTAATTCTGTTTCTAAAAAATATATTACACTTGAACTTACTCATAAACGATATAGTCATAATAAAAGAAATATCCACGACAACGTATAAATAGCGATAAAATGAAAGATTACAGAATTCTGTACACAAATGAGTCGAAAATATGGAATATAATCTTTTTAAAATAATTTTGTATTAGAAAATTAAGAATAGACGCAAATGAAACTAAACTTTTAAATCTTAATATATATACATACAACGTATGCAGATAATTTACAAGACGATAATTCCTTCATATATAAGTTATTATTTATATACCTTCTGAAACTGGTAAATGAAATATCACAATTTATACAATGTAACAAATTTCATCAAATTTTCCATTCTGAAACGAATGATCAACATACAATAAAATGAATACGAATATTCTTAAAATATGACTACATTATATTGTATAATACTATAGATCTGCATATGATTGTCTGGCACGTATCATGTTTTGTGTCGAGATGCAATTAAGGAAGGAGAGAACGAGAGAAACAAGGAGACAGAGAACTCTACAGAAAGATGCGGAACCAACACGAACGAGTCAAGTTCTCGACGCCCACCCAGTCACACAACAGGGAGTAGAAAGACAATCGAGCTGAAACTGAATGCACAGTGCATCGGTTCGCCTCAACGAAAGTATAAAATAATTCTGCAGTCTTTGGTTGGCAACGAAATTGCAGCATCGCGAAAAAGAAATCACTGCGAAAATTGAAGGTATCGCATTTATTATCTAAAAGTTACGCCAGCTCGAATCACTTGGATAGATCTATCCTAGTTATACATTTCAAGCACGATATCCGTAATTATTTACTATTACTATCGTCCATCCTGTACGTTTGCGAGAGTGTGAGCTGTCGACCGTTTCCGTTAACAATAAAGACGTGTATCCGGCTTTATAAATGGAATGCATGCACACACACATATATACAATATGTCAATTTGTTGTGCTAATGACTCGTCCCATGAATATGTGCATCTCATTGTTTACACTATATTGCTTAATGTACCTAAAAAATTTATTCTGACGGTGTCATGTATTTTTATCTCATTTCAGTCTCATCCAAGACTTCACTTTCGATTTACATATAGAATTAAATAAATGCATTCAAGTACACGTCACAAATCCACAATAGTGTTCTCGCAATATAAATACAATTCAGTATCTCAATTTTATAATATTATACTGAGTAGACTGCGGATCTTTTATGCAAAATAAAAATTTTCTTTGTCAATTACAAGACACAGAAACCGTATAAAAATTTCTTTCTATCTTTAACAATTTTAACGAATTGAAAATAGCATATCGATGATCTTAAATTGTCTTATTGTTTTTACTGTATTAAATTAAATCCGCCCCTCTCCCCCATTTTAGCTATAAATACATAAAATCCGCAGTCCAATAACGAATCTTAAACATATTTCTTGATTTCAATATACAGATCTTTGATTTTTATAAAAATATTTTTTATAGGACTCACCATATGTTCCACTGCTTTTTCCTCCAGTTCACCTAGTGTCCAATCTACGTGAAAACTCAAAGGTTGAAGACGAGATTCCATCTCACGAAGCCATTTCCTCAAACACTTTACTTCATGTTCAAAATCTATAATACATTACATTTTTAAGAACAGTGAGCGATACTCTATTCAAAATTTCAATGTCTCGTAACGAAATTATGTACTTACCTGCCGATATATCCTGTTGATTGGATATTGGCCGCTCAATAGGTGCCATAATTTGTTCTACTAATTCCCATTTCGCATTCAAATGGTCAACACGCCACGCTACTTCATCTTTCAAAGCAGGGGCACGTGACACTAATTTTCCAGCTTGGTCATTAAATAACTTTCTTCTGTAAGCCCTACGTCGCAACTCCTCCATGTGAGCCTGAGTTATACATTTTATTGCTATTATTTCATTACTACTTCATTAGTTATCACTGATGCAATCAGTTTTTATTATTATAACTAGACTGTAGATTTTTATGCATTCATAACACCCCCTGCAGAGAGGTGTACAATAAACAATTATATTAACAAAGATTAAGTTATTCTCTACTCTAGTTTTATCATAAAGGACATTTTAATCCATGAAATGATTATTTCCTTATCATAGTGTTTATGAAATTATCGACGTAAACTCCACAGTTTAATTATACCTTAATCTGACTGAATAATACATACCGCACGCAGACTTTTGTCTAACAAATTTTCTTCCTTTGAATAAACCAATTCTTGAAGAACTGTTAACCATGAGTATAGTTCTGAGAATTGACTACTAACTTCTTTTAAATTCCAAGATTGTGCCGATACATCAGACTCGTCCCATGTTAATTCACCATTTGCTTCCTATGATTATTATTAAGAACAAATCTATAGCATTTACACGAGGTGAAATTGCATTGCATACAAAAAAATTATGTACTTACCTTACAACTATCTATTAAATGGGTATCCATAATGTAGTCATAATTAGATCGTATTGCTGCCCAGAAATCATCTTTGCAGTCTTCACGATTTGTCCACAAACGTTGATTTGGAAACTGCTTAGGATCTTTCCTGTAGTATGAATAAATCATTACATAAATTATAGTTTCTTTGCTACACAAACCGAACTACTCATAAATAACAACATAATCAATTATTGACAACATAACGCATAGTTTTAACAAATTCCTTTAAATATATTTTAGAATAATAAAGGTTGAACTATATGTATAACATAACGTATAGGGTATAGAACAAACCGTTTCTTCGTAAGGCTGTTATATGGTCTTTCTATCGCTATCCCTGCTTGGCCATGTTTGTCTAAGCTTTGGCCAAGTGGCTGAAGCGAAGACAGCGAGAAACTCATCTTCATGGCTTTGCAGTGGTCTGGAAAACACAAAATATCTACTTAGAACATCAGTATTGTGTAAAATGAATAAAATATTTAAGCAAAAGTAGAGAGTAGAGTATGTGATAGATATAAATTACAATTGTTACATTGTCCATTTAAAGCAATACTTTCCACACATTGTAATTATACCCCCTGTTACGTTATAAGTAGACAGCGGATTTTATGCATTTATAACAAACATAAGTAGGTGTAATTTAAAACAGCAAATCATTACAAGAATTTAGAACACTTTTGTATTACTTGTAACCTATTAAACATATTACAAAAGAAAATAAACTTTTACTCCATCTGCGTATCTGCACTACAGTTTATTACAATTGAGGTAGAAAATTTTTATTTTGCATAAAGATCCGCTGTCCTGTTACAAGAGTTTATTTGTGAGATTCCCATATTAATTAAGAAGTTACTCATATAAAGGAAATTACTCTTATAAAAATATAATCCACAGATGGTTACTATATGAAAGATAAATTGATAGCAAATTAATGAAATAACACTGATCTGTTATTGTCAACATATATAGATATTGAATAAGTTCAAAAGATATACATTATGTATAACAACAATGTGCACGTACAATTTAAAGCAGTGGACGTGTTAAAAATATTAGAATACAATTCTGATTTGGCTCCTGTGTTCTGCAATTAACGTGAGCATGTTTAATTTTGCATAAAGATCTGTAGTCTACCGATAAATAGTTAAACGTTTAATTGATGAATATTTGAGTATACTTTAAATACCACCATCGCAGTGCGATGAAATATTTACTAAATGTACTACACACTGTATTGTTACATATGTAGGCTTTTGCTTGCACTAGGAGACAAAGGTAATTGAGTTCAGCGCTATTTGAATTGATAAGTAGACAACAAAAGAGATAAGAGTATAACCTGAAGATTAATGTGCAGAAAGAATGTCTTGTGATCTTATCGGAAGTATTCTTCTGTAATTCACCTACCAAGCATAATGAATTGTATCCCAGCTACGGGTCAATATTAAACAAACTGATTATCGTATATCACGCCATTCTTGAATTCCTAATTTTTGAAAAAAAATACTTCTTTCTAATGTACCGGATGCAACACCACGTAAAATTTCTTCGTACTGTATTATTTCCTCGAATACATTGATGAATCACATGTGTAGATGCAACATTTGGGCGTGTGTTGTGTACACACCGTGTACACATGGATTTTGTCCAAGTAAAGTGGCATAGCGAATGTTTTTATCAAAAGTACAAGAGACCTCGTACAACTCCGGCTTAAGCAGGAAGATAAGGCACATAAGATATTACGTACAATTGCCTCGAAAACATTCATGACTTCGGCCGGAGAATACTCACTCTCATTCTTATCGCGAGTAGTCATGAAATAGAGGTAACATTCTTTGAAACGATCTCACTATAAATGCATTATTCAGCACACGAGAAAAAAAAACGTGATTGAGGAAACCGGAGAACGTTGCAACGAGAACTCAAGTTGGAGTTGGAGGGGCTGCACTCCACTGCATACATCCAAGGCAGTAGCTTCTTGCCTTGCGAGTAAGTATGCAAACAATAAGTATATCGATACGCCAGAGCATCGATACACCTGTCTCGAGCCACTTGTCCGAATCCACTTCGAACATATTTCATTCGATCTTGATTACGCATCGACACCTCTCAGTCTCGATGCATCGATTGAATATTGTATCGATATCCGTGCAATACTTTTTACATTCTTTCCCGGAGGGAAACGTTACTGAAAAACTTGAAGTAATACTGCGTTCACTCACTCATATTACTCGCCGTGGTCCTGAACACATGGTCGGTCCGTTTGGACGCACTATTCAATGACGTGTCGGTAACATTTGCAGAATTTTTAAAATAACGAGTCCGCCAAATTTTTTTTGTTAACAAAATGCCACCTTACACAGAGTACTGTGCACACCGACATGCACCGACGTGCACTGCCATGACGCGCATGCGTGCTCTCGGCAAATGTAAGGAGCCTACGGGCTCATGGCGGATTCTCAGTAAGATATCTATTCTTGTTATTGGAGTAAAGTAGAACCAACTGACGTGCAATAAACTGAGATAGAACAGAATTAGAAGGGATATTCTTACATTTGCAATAAGAGAACGTGAATGGCCGCGACAAATTATTAGACGAAGTATTCCGGGTCGCGTGTTTGTCATAAGCGCACGTACACTGATTTTTCAAATGTATTCCAATCGAGACTGTTGAACCGTTCGAGATGACACGTTTAAACTATTTAGACAGAGGATCGGTATTGCAAAATGAAGATTAAAACCTCCATCACTAATAGCAAGCATCTTATGACAAATAAAGCCATGAAACTACTAGTGAAAACTGTATGATAAGAATAGCCAATACACATATTACCTTTTATGAATTTTTAAATACCTAAAAGTAAGATTTACTAGATTTTATTTATAAATGCAAGATGCAGGAGCTACATAGACATTTATTTCTTTTTCTAATAATAATTTTAATGAGCTGGAAGCAAAATTTGTAGTCTCTAAGTGTTTGCATCTGTATGAAATAAATGGTATATCAGATTATTTGTTGCGTATTGATAACATGAAAAATCACAAATGTCCGTGTTCTTAGTTACCAGATAGCTTTCTTTTCTGATACTTAATAGTCGGATAATAGTTTTATGTTACGGTATTACCGTGGACAATTAACCGATAAAAATGGAAAACAAACATTTTTATTTATTTTATACAATTCTGTTTTGTGTTTCGAGAACTAATAAAACTATTCATTACTTTCAGTTTTCTAAATATTATAATCCTAAGTTAACGTAACAAATTGCGTGTTAATTAAATTAAACAGTCCTCTATTATTCGAAAATAGGACTGACATGGACATGGTTTTAAATGTATAACATATAACTGAAAGCAATCTACTAATTGCGTAATTAATCAAATGATTTAGATAGTTTGTCCACAACCAATGTAAAATAATTGACGCGTGTCCACGGAGCGTAATCGTCGTAATAATTGAATCGTACGCTACGCGTACAAATACGCGTACGCGACGCTCCGTGGACAAACGGCCTTAGGAAACATAAAGGTCAGGTGACATACATGAGACAATAACGTTTACAAATTCGCTCATTTATTTCATATTGTTTCTCGTTGAAAAATCATGAGGATTTGTTTAGTATTCTTCAGCTCCTTCACCTTCACCTTCAGCAGAATCCATACCAACTTCTTCATAATCCTTCTCCAAGGCAGCGAGATCTTCGCGTGCCTCGGAGAACTCACCCTCTTCCATACCCTCACCAACATACCAGTGTACGAATGCTCTCTTTGCGTACATCAGATCGAATTTATGGTCAAGTCGAGCCCAAGCCTCTGCAATAGCGGTAGTATTCGACAACATGCAAACAGCTCGTTGTACTTTAGCAAGATCACCACCCGGTACGACAGTAGGTGGTTGATAGTTAATGCCAACTTTGAAACCAGTCGGACACCAATCGACGAATTGGATGGTGCGTTTTGTCTTGATAGTTGCGATAGCCGCATTAACATCCTTTGGTACAACGTCTCCTCTATACAACATACAGCAGGCCATATACTTTCCGTGACGGGGATCGCATTTGACCATCTGATTAGCTGGTTCGAAGCACGCATTCGTGATTTCCGCAACAGAGAGCTGTTCATGGTAAGCCTTTTCCGCGGAAATGACTGGGGCATAAGTTACCAGAGGGAAGTGAATTCTTGGGTAAGGTACTAAGTTAGTTTGGAATTCCGTCAGGTCAACGTTAAGAGCACCGTCGAAACGAAGAGAGGCAGTGATCGAAGAAACGATTTGGCCAATCAGTCTGTTCAGGTTCGTGTATGTTGGTCTCTCAATATCCAAGTTACGTCGACAAATATCATATATAGCCTCATTGTCGACCATAAATGCACAATCGGAATGTTCTAAAGTGGTATGGGTAGTCAGAATAGAGTTGTAAGGTTCGACCACAGCAGTGGAAACTTGTGGTGCAGGATAAATTGCAAACTCCAACTTCGACTTCTTTCCATAATCCACAGATAAGCGTTCCATCAACAACGACGTGAAGCCAGAGCCAGTGCCACCCCCAAACGAGTGGAAGATGAGGAAACCTTGGAGTCCAGTACATTGATCAGCTAGTTTACGAATACGGTCCAAGACGAGATCTACGATTTCCTTCCCAATTGTGTAATGGCCGCGAGCATAATTGTTTGCAGCATCCTCTTTGCCTGTGATTAATTGTTCTGGATGGAAGAGCTGACGATATGTGCCTGTGCGAACTTCGTCTGGAAAAAGAATAATTATATGACGAAATACAGTTAAATCTTGATAACTTGAAAACTTCTATAAGACGAAAATTTTGTTCATTCCATTTTTCTACTTTGAACAAATACTGCGATGTTATTATATACGATATTGTATTGTTCTTTATAGCAAAAGATTCTCTAGATTTTCCCGAATCCAGTGATGTGCAATATGTGCATTATGATTGTTTAAACATGTTTAATTCGGCGCGCCGTGTATCGTAAAACGCCCATTCTAGTGGTGAGCATTACTGGCGGCAACCGGCGTCGGGCAAAGATGTTTTGCTTTCTGGATCGAAAAAAAACGTCGACGTTGAAAAGTTGAAAGGTGGTTTCTCAAGATAAAAGTCTGCTCTATCGCGTGTAGTTCGATTTTCCGCTGGACCCTTATTTTTTATATAAATTGAAAAATATCATCAAAAAACAATGCAAAAATGGTGTCTCTCCGTTTTTAAACATGTTTAAACAATCAAAATGTATTAGTATTGCACATCACTGGATTCGGAAAAGTCTCGAGAATCTTTTGCTATACAGAACAATACAATATCTTTTATAGTAACATCACAATATTTGTTCAAAGTCGAAAAATGTATTTTTTTGCAAATTCAAATTTCTCAAAAATTGTGCATCTAGGAGAAAAATTACAAACAGATTCGGAATCAGCGCGAAAAACTCTATAAGAATTGTATAGCCAGAATTGACACGTTTTTTGGCTGTTGGACCATGTAATTAAAATTTTATGCAGTTACATACCGACTACTGTAGGCTCTAAGTCGATGAAAACAGCTCTGGGAACATGTTTTCCGGCACCAGTTTCACTGAAGAAAGTATTGAAACTGTCGTCACCTCCTCCAATAGTTTTATCTGATGGCATTTGGCCATCAGGCTGAATGCCATGCTCCAGACAATACAGCTCCCAACAAGCATTACCAATTTGGACTCCAGCCTGACCAACGTGGATTGAGATACATTCACGCTGAAAAAGTGAATTACATGAAAGTTTTTATGTACATTTTTATTCATAAAACAGCAGACTGTACTTCCGAAAACCGATCATGTCCGGTTTGGCTGAAATTTTGTAAATAGCTTCGTTTTATGTTTTTAAGGATTTTCGACGACTCGAAATTTGAAACTCAAAATTTTTCGAAAAATGGTTCACCACCATAAGGTCAATCTCTGCATTCCCAACAGAACATAATCGGTAAAACAAATGACTATCATACGAAATAAAACACGAACTTGACTCGTTGTGTTCGTGTTTCGCCCATAAAACACGAGCCTCGCCCAATATTATAAAGTTAGGAACTAAGTTTATTAACCGAGCTCTTGAACGCTTTTTTAAAATTCTTTCTTGTATAATTTCGATGTCTACCAGTATATATACATTTTTTAAAATAATTTGTATATATAAATTTAAAAATAATTTATAAATTATTTTAAAAAATGAATAACAAATTTATTTTCGCCGGCGAAGAAATAATGTAATCGTGAGACGATTTTCACAAAGAAAGAATGTTTATTTAGTACTGTTGTAATCTTATTCGACGCATTTTTGGTAACGTTTAAAATGAAAGAATGGAAAAACATTTTCTACAAAATTATAGTTGAATCAGCTAAACTCTATGTTGGGCAATACTCTTAATGAATCACAAATATTAAATATCGTTTACACCCTAATTAAAAATAATTTTAATCATCACATGTAATGTCAACTATTCGTTGAATATTTAATTTCTGTTGAATTTAAAGTGTGATATTTCCTGTAAACGTCTACTAGAAAATGTCTTTAAAATATCGATCGCGTCAGCAAAACGTCGTACACTTCCCCCTCTCCTTGTCAACGCAGAAACAAAATCTGACATTTTCACAATCACACGAAACTGCCATTTATCTACAATAAATTCGTACCCCGAGTAAAACGAAAAGAAATTGATATTAAAGCAAATGCTTCTGAATTTATATGAATAATACTGGGATTCCTGAGAAGATTCATTGTGGAAAGGGCGGAGCCGGCCGGTTTGAGTGTTACAATGTAACAGCGTACTTCAATTACGTCGTACTTGTAAATACGTTATTTCTCAGGCATGAAACTATTCGATTGTATTCTCTTACCATTTTGAAGTATTAAGAAGTGTTTTACGTCCTCGTAAGAATTGGGTAGCCGATAGTTAAAGCAAGTAATGCCGCTTCTTTTATCAACCGCACACAAGACACGATCAAAGACCAAACGATTAATGCGCGAGGGACGCCAACGACGGGATCTTATACCCTCGACTATCGACTCTTTCTGCGCACGATCATTGGCTGTCAGTGACCTCACCCAAGCCTTTCATTGGACGACGCTCGACCGCAACACGCCAAAACGCCTTCACGCATGTTTCCTACTCGCAAAATATAGTACCTCGCGACTGTCATGCGACATTTATTTTATTGATTTTACAAATTTCAACGAGAAATAAGTGTAGAATGGCCTGTTCGTTGACTCGGCAACGATTAATTTACAGCCGAGCCCTCAAACAAGCAAGCACATCGATTAAAACAAAATGCAACGAAGTAGGAATAAATAAAACATAACTAGCAATTTCTTTGTCCGTAATGGATATTTTTAAAATTATATTCAACAATTTGCAACTATCGCTAAAATTATTGTCCGCAGAATGAAATACTCTGACATATTCATACACACAATATTTAATATACACAGTCGGTATACGCACATGGAACGTATCCTTCCTACTTTCGCATAATGCGTGAGCACGACCTCGTTAACAAATCATGACCGTAAGCAATGAGATGAATCTTTGAACTACGTGACATATTTCTAATAGACCTTTAAAGATATAATTCTCTGTGAATTTTTAACTAATAATTGACTTTTAATTTTGTCAGAACTCATATGCAGGTTATCGAATAATATGTGTTAGAGTTTCGATTCGATATAATTTATCGAATAAAAGTGTCATGGAATTAACTGGAAACGTAGGTTTAATAGATATTTTACATATGCAAATTGACTTTCTTATTCCAGTGCACCTTGAAATGACTGCAGTCATGTCGTCGGAGTTCCACGGCATGTGCGAGAACAAAGATGTTAGAGACTCTTGAGCGAAAGTCTCGTGGTTGCACAAAACCAATAAAACAGACCGTGTAAGGTCTGAGAATCAAGTATACTTGATTCTTTAAAATAATGTGGGTTTCTTAAATTATTATTTAGTTTCTAACAAATACATATGTTAGAATAGCTATTACACCCAAATAAAAAAAACATCTTATCTATTCCTTCTCCATTAAGACTGTCGAAAATCTCGTCGAATTCCTTGATAATCATTGCAGTCCCACTGCTTTTGCTGTCCATGCAGAATTCTCCTGTAACATCAGTTTCATCTGAAAAGAGAAATACATTCTTTACTTCAAATTAATTATAATAAACAGTGGACTGTAATCGTAATGCTAATACTTAGTATATGTCGTGCCATAATATTTATAGCTGCAGCTAT
>JAQQRZ010000229.1:0-10980 GCA_028455615.1 Lasioglossum zephyrum
TTAAAGCATTCTTACATACGTACGCTTCTTCGTACCAATAAAATAATGAACTTCTACGTCTAATGATGTTCTAGAAAAAAAAAGATGTTGAAATAGATCGCGAACGAACGCGAACGAACGCGAGCTCGCGATGAAAACATCTGGTTTCTCAGATTGGCATCGACTCGATTATTTATCGGCCGGGGAAACGACATTTCCCGACTTCCTGCTTCGAGGATCCTTTTCATCGTCAATTGAAATATCGCGGGCTAGCTAGAACGATCGCTACTCTCACTGGTGTTCGCTACTTTCTCACGTTCAATAATTCTGCAACGATAATAATCATCCTCGAAACAGGTGTTCCATGCTGCTAAACGATCGCTTATCCTCTGGATCCCGCGGATTCATAAATACTCGATCTAACATTTAAATTTCCACGTGACCTTTCAACGAGCTTTCCATCGAATCGATATCGTAACACGCATCGCCGAGCCACGTTCTCCGCGGATAATGGATGCAGCAGCGAAACAATTAACATAACGACCATATTAGTGCGATCCGCATAATCGGATGTATTACGGCACCAGACGGAATTCTGTGCCGTAATTACTGCACGGACGGGTGTTAACGATCGATCAGCTGGTCGAGAACCAGTCCAATATTCGCGCGAGTGCAACATTCCTCATAGAAAAAAAAACTCGCGCTTAATGACTCCGAAAGAGAACTGTGTTCGCGGCGGCCCGGCGGTAATGTTCCGGTGAGAATCGAACTTAAACCATCCGGGCAATTAACGTTCGTCGACGCGTTGCCACGGATCTACGCGATCGATCTCGAGCGCGGTTTCATCCGACACGGCAGATCGTATGTCCGAGCGCGTTCCCCCACCACGACAGACTCTCCCTTCTTCTCTCCCTTCTTCTCTTTCACTCTCCAGTTTTCGTTTTCTTCCAACACCCTCCCTCCCCAGGACTCTCTTCCTTCCTCTAGCTCTCTCCGTCGAACCAAAGGACTCTCGGTCGCGGACGAGAGGACTCGGGACTGGAAACGTCGTGGTCACGCGCGCCAAGTCCTTCCGTGGGGACCGGATGCGGAGGGGGCAATAGTCCTGCCGAGAAACTATGAAATATGGAGGGAGCCGAGAGAGAACGAGAGAGAGAGAGAGTGCAGCCCCGGGGCCCTGTATGTACAGGGTGCTCAGAATTTGCCTGTGCAGCGGCGTAGAATCAGATTTTTCGAAATCCGCTTCACGATTCCAATTTTTCCTCGAGCACATCCACTCAACTTATTTTACACGTCCTCTTAACTTAATCAACTTGCAATATTCAACGTGTAGTACTTTTACGTAACCCGATTTAACCTTATTGAAACTCGTCCGATTTTTTAATCGATTTTTTAGTATCTCCAGATTACCCAACGCAACGATATTACAACTTGAACAGCTAGCAGTGTAACGTGTAGTACTTTTACGTAATCCAATTCAACGATTTTGAAACTCTACCAATTTTCAGTTTAGCTGTCAGTTACTGGCACTACTGGCACAAAATCTGACGTCTTTTTATAAAAAAGCAAGAGATTGCGTTACACTGTACTAGACAGGATTATATTGCACGTTACGTTATATGTTATATGAAATTGTATGAGAGGGAAGTTCTGGTCAAAGCCGAGAGGTAAGGTGCTAATAAATAATAAATAGTTCTTATAGATGAGCTGATGCACCGATATCATATCTGTGATTGTAAGGAAGAACGCCGTGTCTCGCATACTTTCACTTTCGAGATGTGCCGTTTCAAATTTTCACCACAAATTGCATTATGTTTTTAAGATAAGTTTTTCCGGCAAATAAGGCGTTTTTCTGTAGAACTAGAAATACATTGTGACTAATTTTCTAGCTTGCATTACCTTTGCACAGCTCAGAGACCAATAACATCGAATCAAATAGCTATCGACGCGAGTCCCGAATGAAAACAATGCTTAAATAATTAATTAATTAGTTTATCGATCGTAATTTATCTTTCGGATATTACGAATTTTTATTCCTCCTATTAAAAACATTTTAATAGCTAACGTGGATCTTGAACCGGGAGATTCAAATCCGAATCCAGCGTTTAGTATTCCTACAAAATAACTATTTGTTGTGTAGAAAAATGATCGAACCGTGAAAACAATGCTTGTCATGGATACGAAATGATGCAACTGCCAGTGTGCTGGATCGATTCCTAATTCGAATAGGGTTCTATTAGTCGATCAATAAAACAACAACGCCTCGGTCCGTATCGAGCTCTCCGCGTTCCGACGCGTGAGTAACTCGTTGCGGGCTTCCGCCAGCAAAAGCCAGCGTTCTCCTTTCACCCTGGAAGAGGATTCGGGCGTCGTCTACGCCAGTGGGCCCGGTTATGGAACCAGCGTGGACGTGGGGCACACACCGAGGCACATCGAATCCAGAAAAATGCAACAGCGTCGCGAGCGTGTTGATCGAACGGCCAAGACGCCTGTACGGCACACCGTGTTTCACTTTTCCGCGAACGTACACACAGGGGGGCTGGCTAGCTAGCTCGCTCGCTCACGGTAAACCGACGGGGGAAAGCGGACTATAAAATCGGTGGCGTCTTGGGGGGAAGTATCCAGTAAAGTCTGGACTTCGACCAGATATCGGAGTGCCTCTCTGACATGAAAATTTTGGTGAGTACCGACTCCGATCGAAGAAACCCTCAGCCATTCCGTTCGTTTCGCAAACGCGTTTCCGAGTCAGACACTTTTCTCAGCTACCGAGCAACGCGATTAAGTCAGCAGAATATTAGGAAATTGGTACATGTTGTTGAAAGCTAACAGTAGGAATTTCTGGCGTTCCTGACGATTTCATTCAAGCCTTGACTAGATTCTATGAATTCTTTTATACATTTTTCAAACTACTTGTTGAATTGACGTAAACACCTGATAGTTTGCGACTGTTAAAGCAGTCTGTGTTGAAGTTGTAACGATTCAAGTCCTGACAACTTTGAGTCAACACACTACATAATGGTTATTTAATAAAGTCGCGTAATAACGAGTCCATGACTCGTAGTTTGTAAATTTCCTAATCAATCTATCAATGACTAAATACTGCAACAGAGCCATTCAGACTTCCATCGATCCTTCGAATGTTGCAATAACCTGAAACTGATTTAGTCTTCCTGATATTCTACATAATTGCCTTCCGTTCGGGAGAAAAATATTGTATAAAAAAGAAACAACTCCCCGAAAGATTAGCAAACTTCTCGTAAACGAAGTATCAAGCGCAATTGAAAACTTTTTAAATATAAGAAGCTCGTGCCTAATCCGATTTCTTGCAGGTTTCCTTGTTAGTCCTGGGCCTGCTG
Organism: Lasioglossum zephyrum; assembly: GCA_028455615.1. Classification (NCBI taxonomy): domain Eukaryota; kingdom Metazoa; phylum Arthropoda; class Insecta; order Hymenoptera; family Halictidae; genus Lasioglossum; species Lasioglossum zephyrum. The sequence continues at coordinate 3,336 of JAQQRZ010000229.1, forward strand.
GCCGCAGGGCACTGCGAGTCCGAGACCGAAAAGTCAGCGGATTCGAAGGAAGAGTCCACTGTCGAGAAGAAGCAGGAGAAACGCGGTCTCGGTGGCTTGGAAGGTAGCTACGAGGGCGGTGATTATGGTGGTGGCGGTGAAGAATACGGCGGAGGCGGTGGAGGCGGCGGTGGCGGCGATTACGGTGGTGGATACGGAGGCGGTTACGGCGGTGGATACGAAGAGGGCCACGGCAAGGTGAAAATAATCACAATCGAGAAGAGCGTGAAGGTACCGTACCCGGTGGAGAAGAAGGTCCACTACCCAGTGGAGAAAGAGATACCGTACCCGGTAAAAGTAGCCGTTCCTCAGCCGTACCCGGTGGAGAAGAAGATACCCGTGCCAGTGAAGGTGTTGGTCAAAGTACCCGTCCATATACCACAACCGTACCCAGTTGAGAAGAAGATTCCATACCCAGTGCAAGTTCCAGTGGAGCGACCTGTTCCCTACAAGGTGTACGTGCCTCAGCCGTACCCGGTGGAAAAGAAGGTCCCGTACCCGGTGAAGGTACCCGTCCCGCAGCCGTACCCGATCGAGAAGCCTGTTCCCTACCCGGTAAAGGTCTTGGAACACGTTCCACAACCGTTCCCAGTGGATAAACCGGTCCCGTACCCGGTCAACGTACCCATCGAGCGACCTTACCCGGTCCACGTACCAAAACCGTACCCAGTTCCGGTCGAGAAGCACGTTCCGGTACCAGTGGAGAAGCCGGTACCCTACCCGGTAAAGATCCACGTGGAGAGGCCGGTCGGCGTACCCGTCGAGAAGCCGGTGCCCTATGAAGTCAAGGTGCCCGTGCCCGCCCCGTACCCGGTCGAGAAGCAAGTACCCGTCCCGGTCGAGCATCCGGTGCCGTACGCGGTGAAAATTCCCGTAGAGCGGCCTGTACCCGTCTCGGTCGCGAAACCCGTACCCGTACCAGTCGCTAAACCCGTGCCGTACCCGGTCAAAGTACCCGTGCCCGTTCACATCCACAGCGACCACGGCGGCGGCGGCGGCGGCGGTGGAGGCGGTTACGAAGGAGGTGATTACGGCGGGTCCAGCTATGGAGATCATTTTTAAATACCCGCGACCCTGCTTGACGGGTACCCGACCGTGCTGGCCCACATAGGGCCTCCTCCTTCGCTCCTGACGCAGCCGGAGGACGTATTCGTTCGCATGATCGTATACTCGAAGACAATCGCTGCACTGGGAAAACCGGGTAAGACGAACGATCTGCCGCCGATCCTCTTCCTCGATGGCGATCCGTCGGCCGGCGAATTAGATGCTAGTACCTTTTTCATACATTTTGATACCTGAGTACCTAAGAACCACTGTATACATGTACTGTACAAAGATCCGGTGTGACTCGCGGCGCGACGAGCACACCCAATGTACCATTGTGTGTCTTTCGCTTCTTTCTAATAAAACCAAAGAGCAAAATCCAGACAAGTCTCTTCTCAACACCTAGCTTATATACCTCCCTCCCTCTACCCTAATTCGCATCTTGATCATGCATCTGATTGACCATAGGAATTGCGTTCCTGGATCACCGAGCTTCCGTGTTTCGTTTCCTACTGTTCCCATAGTCGGTTCTATTTCCGCTGGGTCGAATCAAGGCCACGAATCTGCTGTTCGATCGTTGTTTCGTAACGATTTCACGCAGACACCACGGCTCGCCAAATAGCCCATTAAACGCGGTATCGATATCATCTTCCATCGCGCTTTCCGCGATGTTACGGCGACGTTACGCCCGTGACCAGCCGGCTTCCCGGGAAAATTCGAAAGTAAAGTAACGTTCGCGATCCGTAGCACGCCGATTCCCTCGAATCCGCAAAACGCGGAAGCACGCTCCGCCGTAATTAGCGCAACAAAAACCTGACCGGCAATTAGCCACCGACAGGGGGAGAGAGAGAGACGGTAACTTTCATCCGTTTCGTGCACACGTAACGCATCCGACCTGATCTTATCGAGACACCCGAAAAATTCAACGTCCTCGTCTTCGGGAGAAAGAAGCTTTCTCCCTTGCTAGCTAATGATGGAAAGAGATGGCGTAATCTGGAGTGCTTACGTCATTTATCGGCGAAATTCGGGAGTACGATTTCATTCCAATCGAAAGTAGTGGTATTACAGAGTGAGCGGGGCATTCACCTTCAAAAGTATTCAGTCGTTTACGAACGAAATTCGACAGTCCAATTTTATTGCAAATGAAAGCAATGGGTACAGTGAGAGGTACATCGACGTCCAGAATTATTTAGACCTTTGCGCTTAAGCCACAGTCAAATAAGTATCCTGCATCCATACTAGAGCTGTGACTTATGAGATACCCGGGTAAACAAAAATTACTCGGGTACCCGGGTACTTGGGCAAACAGCATTACCAGAATTCTCGGGTATTCGTGTAAACAAAAATTACCTGAGTACCCGGGTATTTCATGAATACACTGTGGATCTTCATGCAAAATAAAAATCGTTCGCATCAATAGGACAAAAGCAGACGATATATTACGATTACTTATTCTCTTGAACGATTTTAATAAATTTAAATTAATATATCAACGTTCTTTTAATTTCATTATTGTTTTAAATTGCACAAAATCATTTATGACTTATGAAATACCCGGGTACCCGGATACTCGGCTATCTCATGAGTACTCGGGTACCCGGATATCTCATATACCCGGATAAAAGTCCGAGCTCTAATCCATACTTTGAGCATCGTAATCTGTATAAAACACTAAATTTACGCGTTTTTACACATTACTACGCGCAGAATTAGGAACTGTCCGGGTGAAATCAGGATCCAGGATCGTGGTTAACGGAAAATCCGATCCATCGATCTCACGATCAAGCCAGCAGCCTAGAAAATACTCCCACATTCTTAGCACCGATAGAGCCATTCACAGCCACTTGACCATTTTATGGCTTTCGCAAAAAATCAATTGGAAAATCATGGTATGCGATCAACGAGCCATAACGTTGAATATTCCAAGTGAAACACAGCCAGTTTCTCGTACTCATGGAATACGTAGATTCCTTCGAGTCTCTTCGAGTATGCTCGAATCTCCATAGAGAATTCTCCATCGAGATGCCTATAAAAACGGATGAATTTACTCACCGGATGTAGGGAATGTTCGCAGGGATGTGGTACTTGGATCCAGGATCGAAATCGTCTTCGGATCTAAGCACGGGAGGTTTGGTTCCAGCGTATTGCTCCATCAGACGATGCCAATGACAATTATAGTCCTCTCTGTTGATGTAACCGCGGAAAACGTCCCACCTCCATCTGTCCATGGCTATGCTGAATGGCAGCATCACCAATTTATCCATCGCCAGGGTGAATAAATAATTAATGTCCGCTGTGGACTCGTCGATGTACTTGTTCCCTAATCCCAGAGTCTGCAGATGCTTAGGCGTGGCGATGCTTAGGGCAATTGCCTCGCCCACTGCCTCGTGGAAACCTGCGACATAATAATCGCCAATTAGAACAATGGAATCGGGTCCAGGGTCTCGGCTGCTTCAGCTAAAAACCATCCGAAGCGCCGCGCCGTTACATAATTATAATTGCAAGTGGAATTCGATCGAGATCGTATCACGAGTCCTGGTAGTAAAAAGCAATGAAGCGTGGTTGGATCACTGGACAGCCGCAAGAACGGCGTACGTTCGCCTAACTCCGTACGCTACACTTGTATCTGTCGGTCCCGGGTATCGAACGGGGAAAGTAATCGCTAATCAAACGGACGAATTCGATCGGACTCACGGAAGCAGAAGGTGTATAACTCTTTCATGCTTAATGAGTGAAACACGTGGTAGTCACCTGTGCTCGCAGTTAGTTGCTAACTTAGACCATATATACCCATAGACGCGGCATAGGTATAGTATGTGCATACGATGCAGTGTGACGAGATCCAAAATTATCTGGTGCCCACAAGCCTCGATTAGAGATAATTCAAAATGGTGGTTAGTGTATGAGGCGAAGCGAGTACACAGAACACAAGTATATTTTACAAGTTCACTATTTCACAAGTTCATCATTTGGTAAAAATTTGAAAAAATGATGCAAACTTGTTGCATAAAGAATTGTAAAGAACGACAAAACCGTGATACAAATAGTTAGCCATATTTAAAATAATAAGAGTAAAGTAAAAATGAACGAGTAATAAAATAAAATACGTGTATGTATATTAGACAGTTACTCTAAATATTTATATAGAATGGGAGGCGATTCCCCTTTCCTCTCTTTCCCCTCTGACACTTCACGGTACTGCGATTTCTCAACATACTACAGCACTATGCCCACAAGAGTCGTCTGCTAGGCGGTTTAATCTGGTAACGAGGCGGTTTTATCTCGCCGCGTCTATAGGTATATGTATATGGTCTAAGGTTGCTAAAAACCTGATGATAATCGTGTATATTAGCGTTAACGAGGTTGGAGGGGAGTTTCGGGAAAAACGACCGAATGAATGTTTGGTTCCTTGATATATTTATGGCAGAGATTTATGGTGCGAGTAGCCGTGAATTAAGTAAACAGTAAATAAATAATAACAATAAACTGAGGACGGCATAGGGTCGCTCAGGTATCGGTGTTGAGCTAATGACTGTCTATTGAAAGCAAGATCTTTGTTCACTCACCATAAATTGTTAAATTTACAAAATAGGTATATGAAAAATTTTTTAAATATTTCAATTAAAGATACACATAACTTACTTTTAATTATTAAACAAAATCAATGAACTAAACGCGGAATTACTATTCCTTGTTCCCCAAAACATTTTAGAAAAGTTTTATAGTCTTGAAAATAAAAAATATAAAAAACTGTTTAAAGAATGTCAAAAACGAAACATTAAGAAATTGAACAATTTGCAGAGTGTGAACAATATCAATTTCTGGAGTGACGAATCTAACTCTGACAATTCTATTGTCAATGATTCAACCGACATAAACAATAATTCCTTGTTTAAATCTTTAATGATCGAACCTTGCGCCGAAATCACAAATTTATTTTATATTACATTTTCGATCGAGATTTAATTTACCTTTTGGTAAGAGGACTATGAGGAACCACGTGACAGTTACCCAGTACCTTTCGTGAGAAAAGCTCCTGTTTCTAGCATGTAAGATCGTGTAACTTCGTTCAATCAGTTTCGAAACGGCACAGCAAGAAAACCAGACTCTGTTGTAATTACTGTCTGAAGACCGACGGTAAGAAAAATCATCTATACTACGCGAAAGAGTGACCGGATTAGCATCTGTCCGCGTGCGTAATCGCTTTCTTTTCTTGCCAGGATAATTTCGAGTTTAAAGAACGCGGAGGAACTGGCTACACGAATTTCATTAACCTCGTAGCTGCGTAACCATTTAAAGTGGATCGTGACCATTTTTCAATGTTCTTCCCTTCACTTTATTCGAGAAGAAAGTAGAAGCATATTATTAAGATGTTTTTTTTTGTTCCATCATTTTCTACGGAACGATCGCTACAACTTGAATTATTATGAACTCGATTGTAATGAAAGCCATCCAATTCATTCGTATTGGTATGTTTAGCGTAACGAAAAACGTCCCTAGTAGCACAAAATATACACATTCATATAATATTAAAAAGAGATTCAATCTCCTCTTAATATTTAAATATACATATAATATTTATTTTATAGTACGTAACAAATATTTCTTTTTAAATATGCAGAAAATATCTATTTCATGTTACGAGAAAAGTACTTTTTTCTAAATACAAAATGAATCTTTATTTAATATTAGAAATAGAATATTTTATCCTAATGTACAGATATAATATTTATTTCATATTATGAAAAAAAATATTTTTTTCTTGTTATAAAATAAATCTTTATGTAATATCAGAAATTATATAAAATTGTATAATATAATATAAAAATTTCGTAATTGTAATAAGGTCCTTTCGAAGATAAAATGGAATATTCCCTCGAGCGGTGCACAAAAAGTAATACATATTCATAGGTTCTAATTTTTGTTATAACTTTTTCTTAAATTTGAAAATTTTATTCAGTTATTTAATTATTGAATTTATAATTTTCAAATATTGGATTCACATTTACTTTATATTTTTTAAACATCTAGTTTATATTCTCTGAATATTTAGCTTATATGTTTTAAACATTCAATTTATATTTCTTGTACATGTATACAATATTCAGATCCAATATTTTTCTCATAAGAAAAAAATGTGGCTTAAAAAATATTTTTCCAATATTTTTGTGCTACTAGGGGTTAGTTGACATTCGGAAGATTCGTAGTTGCAGTAAGCGGATAAAGGGGTAAAGGGGATAAGGTCGGCAGTTTAACCCTTAGCACTCGAGTGGCGCCTCTGAGGCGTCACTAAAAATTTCTGTCCTATTATTGAAAATATTGTTTACATTATTAGATATGTCGATACCTAACCAATTACTAAACATTTAAGCATTGTATGAGGTATTATACCAATGTTATATCTACCAAATTTAAAAACTCATAGAGAGCGTAAATATTCTAGATCAGAAGAAACGTTTGATATGTTTCATCTTGCTTTTTCTCTGGCTCGCATTGGATTTATTGATAATCCTGAGTGTAGCTGCAGGGAGGGTGACGAATCGCTAAACCACGTTCTATGGCAATGTAACTTGTACAACGAGGAAAGGCTTATATTAATGAATAAACTCAACAAAATAAATTTCCAGCTTCCAATGGATGTCTCAATATTAATAGCTAAACCAAATATAAAAGCTTGTCACTACATGTTATCACTTTTTAAGAGCTGTGGTCTTAAAGTATAAGTTTTGTCTATACTGTTCCAATGTTCATATGTCTGTATTAAAATATCTGTGTATCTCTAATATAACACATTCTATTTTGTAATTATTATATTCTGTTTTGTATGTGGCGTATTTCGTCTTTTTTGTAATTATGTTGAAATAAATCTCATATGAGATTTTCTAATTAAAAAAAAAACGTTTGATTTTTTAGTTAAAATAGCTCCGAGTGCAAAGGGTTAATTGTTGTATATGGTGCTCGGAAGCGTCTGGGATCGTTTTCGCGGCCCCAGACGAGTGAAATGCACCGTTTATGACATTCCATAAAGTGCGCCCGGCAAGGTCGGATGCACCGATCGGAGATTTGTTCATCTGGTTGTAAACTTCGTTGAGGCGAACGACCGGCGGCCGGCGGCCGACGCGGAACGGTGAAAGCGCGATTATACCATAATAAAAATATTTTAACGATCTCCCGTACGGCCTGTCGAGAGTGCTCGCACATCCAGCTCGTACTCGCCGCGAATCCACCTGGAGCGTGTCGCTCTCGCTCTCACTCTCGTTTTCATGCTATTACCCGTAAAAGTCTCGCGGCTCGGACCGCCTACCGGAAGTCGGACGGGCACGCTTACGTAACCGGCGAACGTCGTCCGTCGTTTCTTTCGCGTGCCAACTACGTTTTGTCCCGATGTTTCCATTAATCCAGGTGTCTTCCTTTTAATAAAACCACTTTCTGATTTACACACGAACACGGTCTCCAATTAACTCTCCTGGCTTGGCTGATCGTTAGAAAATATCCTGAGACCATGTTACAAGTCCGTTCTTTCAGTCTCTCTTCAAATGTCGTTTTTCATAATATATATATT
>JAQQRZ010000230.1:0-10955 GCA_028455615.1 Lasioglossum zephyrum
TCTCTATTAGTTTCATGGTATTTGTATTTAGTATTACTCTATTATTTATATTGTTCATTAGTTTTTGTATATAGTTTGTTGCGATTAAACGCTGTATTAATCTCTGTTATGTGAATAATTGATAATTTGCTTGTGAGCTTTAGTTGGGCGTTTCGCCACTGCGTAGTTACTGGCGCTCTATTGATCTCCATATTTCCTATTCGTTATGCTTACTTGGTCTTAGTAATTCGATGCTTAAGTATTTATTGATATATCTTATGTAACAAGTTAGTTTGTTTGTTGTTGTGCATTGGAATTTGATTGTATTGTGTGCAATCTATTCATTCAATCCATATTTCATTTTACTATATTCTCTTTTTCACTGTTGGTAACACTGTGCAGCACTTTGCGTTCGTGTTCCTCTCTGTGTATTTTGTGATCACTGTTCGTTCTGATTTTTAGTTGATTGTGTTTGGAAGTATGGTTTGTTGTTATTTGTTATATTTCTGGTGTCTATTAATCGCAGTTGACTCGTTGTTAATATTTTATTGTCTTGTTTTAGATTTTGTAATATGGATTTGATCGTTCCATGGTTTTGACATCTTACGTTAATAGTTGGAGTACACATAACCTTCAATTATGGTCTTGCAAGGTTTAGAATTATCATTGGTGAGTTTGTTAATACATTTACTAGTTAGTCGTTAATATGTACTTATTGTGAGTATTTGATTATTTTATTATACTTTTCCTCTTTTCTAGGTGCCACTACAAGTGTGCTTACCGTCAGGATCTTGTTCCGCAGTGTTTATTAGGGATTGTTATTTTGTATTATTAGTATTTAGTTTGTTTCTCTCTTCCTGTTCTGATCATTTAGTCTTATTTTAGATAATTATTAGTTGGCGTTATTGATTGGCTTGATGACCTTTCTGTATAGGTGTTTTTGACCCTGTATAGCTTCCGTCGGGTATATTACTGATGGTATTGGTTAATATGCAGGTATATGTATATTTTAATCACTTTTGTTTTTAACCATGTTTAGTAGTTATGATTTGCTGTGCGTGATATTTCTGTTAGACTTAGTTGACTCTAATGTGTATTTCATATGTGTGTTACATTGACCGATTTCTGTTTGTAGGTTGGAGTGAGGCCGGAGACGTAGCTATACTTATTCCAAATGTGCTGTTCTAAGATTGACATGGAAGAGAGTACGGGGGAAGAGAGAGAGAGAATTAATTAAGGAGTTTGATTATAGAAGATTTGTTCTGTGGTAACGACAGATTTTATTTACTGTATGTTTAAGTTAATCAAGTTCATCCTTTGAGAGTTTAAAGACTGAGATGCATTTCATAATTACACTGTTTGGTTTTTATTTGATTTTATTGTTTAATAATAATTAATGCTACTGTTATTTCCAGATTATCCTGGGATTCATCTTATGGGGTGTTAGTGATAATTTGAGATTGATTACAAGTTGAGGTAAGAAAGTGCAGTGGAATCTTGTGTAAAACCTAAGTGTGTGTGTGTTTGTATTATATCTATGCTCGAGAGTTCAGTTGTATTGATGTCGGTGAGAGTGATAGTATCTCTGTTTAAATTTTGTATAATTATATGGAGTGTATGTTCATATTATTCGTTGTCTAATTATTTGTTATTTTCCTTCGTTTATTTGTTGCTAGTTAGCTATAGTATTCAAGATTTTAGTGTTAAATCTTCATTTTCCTTGTAGCACTTGTTAGTTGCTCTATTGAATCATAGATGGCGTTGCTTTTCGACCGACATCATCTGTATTTCTAGATATTTATCTGATGTTTTCTTTTTGTTAATGTGTTCTATGTTTTCGGTTAGATTGATTGACTTGTTAATTAGTATTGAAATTTATATCGTTGTGATTTATGTGTTCATTAATTCCGTTACTGTATTAATTTGTTTCCGTTTGTATTATTGGTAACACTGGACCTTATTCCAGAATTTGCGTTCGTGTTCCTTTCTGGATAGTTTCTGAACACTGTTTGTTCAGTCCGTTTGTAGATTTTATTGGATGTGTAGTATGTCTTTAGTTATTGTATTTCGAGTATTCTAACGTTGATCTTATTGTTTGTTGTTAATGTTGTATTTTATTTGTCTTTTTTTTTTAGGTTCTGTTTTTTTTATATATATTTGATATATTATGATTCTCTTGTTGTATGTGAGTATCCGATGTTACTCTAACCTGCATTTATGGATTGTTCAGGCGTGGTATTACCGTTGGTGAGTTTGTTTGTTCTTTTTACTATTTATTATGTGTGTGTATATTTATATTGTTTCCTATAATTTCCTTTTTCAGATGCTTCTGCCTATTGGAGTTCCATCAGGATCTTGCTTCTTGAGGTCACCTTATTGGGTATATTAATTATTATCTTATTATTGCTTGTTCAAACTTAATATTTTAATTGATATTTTGTTTCAGATGTTTATTGATTTACTGTTGGTGCTTCTGATTGGTGTTCTGAGCTTTTTGGTATGATTGTTTTCGTTCAATATCGGCTTCCGATGAATATGTTATCGTTGTCGTTACTTTATGTGTAAGTATTCATGAGTACTTTGTTCATCTTGTTGGTGATTTCACATTTAATTATCATTTATTATACATGATATTTTATGTATTGTTTTTAATTTGATATTTATTGAACTTTTGATTTATAGTCCTTATTGTTTCTTATTGCTTTATTGTAGGTTTGGGTGGTCCCTGAGGATCGGATGCCATTTGGTTTGATGGAGGCTATTTCCCATGCATCTGGTTATTGGGTTTATTAATACGTTCCATGTAATCTGGTATGTATGTTTCTATGCTATTCTTGACTATTGATTATAGTTTTTATTTCTTTTGTATTTTCTTTTCTTATTATTGTTACTATAATTTATACATATGTATATGCATATGCGCATACATACGCGTGCGTACCCGTGTATCTCCACACGCACACGCACGTATATGCGCACATGCATATTTTATCAGTGTTTATGACAATTATTATTTCGTTTCATGTTTTCTGAAGGTTTTGTAGTATAATTAGTCCTCCTGATGTTCTTAGTGCTCATTTATTATATTTACATTGAAGTATGTTTCGTTTATGTTTCTATAATATATTTCTTATTTCTTATTGTAACGTAAGTGGTGGTTCTATGTGTTTACTTTCCGACGTTTGACAGTTGACTAGGTTATGTATTAATTTTTGTTTTGATATTTTGTTAACTGTGTTTATTATTGTTCTTTTTCGTTTTTTGTTTTATTCATTTGTGTCTTCTTCTTTATATTAATTATGCTTTCGTTTTCAGTTTTGCTTGTGTGTTGCTGCTTTTTATATATTCTACATTTTGGAGCCGCTCTTTCTCCTTTGAGTCTTCGTTGGAGTTCTTACGCTATGTGTTGCTTGTACGTATTATTTACGTTTATTCTCTTAATACTTAATGAACGGTGGTATTTATCTAGGGAGACAGTACCCGCTTCGGGTGAGCAAATGATCTGAAAAGCAGGTGATAATCATCATTGACAAATACTGTCTCAGCTTCACCTACGATCACTACTTCCTTATTCGGGTACTGCGCTCCTTTGACTTTATTTGGAGTGTTTTCTAGTTGATCTGTTAGTTCTATTATCCAGATATTTATTGCTTAATTGAGGTAGGGTTGTCCCCGTTGTTACTTTTTGTGTTGCTATTTTTGTCTTTGTGCCTTCATTAACGTGTCCACGTGTGTGTTGACTGTTTGGCTTTAGCCTTTTGATTCCTCTATGGGTTACCCGGAGTTCTTGTATTAGTGTTATATCGTGGTTGCTTCCATTAAGTTTCTGGTCAGGAGAGCTGATGCTCCTGTTGCTTGATGCAGATTTATTTGACTTATTCTCGTATTGAGTGAGCTTTGTTTACATTTTCTTTTATTAGTTCATATGTGACGGGAGAGCTCTTTATTGCAGCTTTTCTACTCCTGTTTTATTTCATTTGTCGGGAGAGCTCTTTATTGCGGCTTTTCTACTCCTGATTCTATGCCTGTACATATACACACCCACACACAAACGCGCACGCATGTATACATACATGCGTACGCACACATATGTGTGCATATGTACTTACATATATGTGTTCTCTTTTTTTTTTTATTATTTTTTTATATATATATATATATATATATATCAGGAGAGCTCTTTGTTGTAGCTTTTCTACTCCTGTCACCTTATTTCTCTCTTTCCTTGACTTTCAGTGACAGGAAAGCTGTTCCTTACAGCTTTCCTGTACTGTTTGATTCGTAACTTGGGAGAGCCCTGTGTTGCGGCTTTTCTACTCCTGCATGTCTTACCTTATATATTAGGAGAGCTCTAGTTTACAGCTTTTCTACTCCTGTTTTTCATATATTTCAGGAGAGCCTTTTATTACGGCTTTTCTACTCCTATTTATCTTACCTTTACTTAACCTTGTCCTTCAAGAGAGCTCTTTTAGTGTAGCTTTTCTACTCTTGTTTGATTTATATGTTGGGAGAGCCCTTTGTTATTGGTTTTCTACTCCTTCTTTTCTGTCGTTTTATAATGAAGCGGATGATAGCAGGTGATAATCATTACTGACAAATACTGTCTCAGCTTCATCTGCGATCATTGCTTCTCTGTTTGAATATTATATTCCTTTGGTCTTCGTTAAGTTATTATTTGTTTGATTTGTTAGTTTTACCATAGATCGATATCGTCCATAAATCTTTTAACTTTTTTCCATTCCGTTTCCTCCAAGATGTTACCATCTATGGAGTGTTTCCCTAAGTGTTTTAGCCTTCTTTGCGTGGTCGCTGGGCAATTTCTTACTATGTGTTCTGGTGTTTCAGGTTCTTCGTTACATAGTGTGCATTTGTCTGTTGTTGCTCTTCCTACTTTTTCGAGGTATTTGTTCAAGGGTGCAAAACCTGTTATCGTTTCTGTCATTTTCCTTATTTCTTTCCTGTTTAGTTCAGTGAGTCCTTTTACTCTTTTGGCTGGCCAGCAATCGTCTCCTAGGAAACTTTTGCTGTGCCTTAGTCCTATCGATTCTTTCCATTTATTATTCATTTTGTCTTTTGTCCATTGTATCACCTGCCGATCAAAGATCGTGCTGGGTATTCCAATAATGGGTTGTGGACCTTCCGGTTGAGAGTCCGATCCCTTGTTTGCTAGTTCGTCTGCTTTGTCATTTCCCTTATGCCCTGAATGGCCTGGTATCCAAATTATTTTTACTATTTTTCCTGTTTTACATAATTCGTTTAGGAATTCGTGTGTTTCCCATAATAGTTTCGATCTACTCTCCATTTTTTGGAGGCTTTTTATTGCTGCTTGACTATCCGAGCAGATTGTTATTGATTTATTGTGATTATTCTGGTTAATTATTTCCCTGGCGCACAATTGTATCGCTAGTAATTCTGCTTGATATACCGTAGGATATTCTCCTAATTTTATATAACAGTCTGTTCCTTTATCATTTGTCCAGGCTGCTCCAGTCAGGTTTCCCTTTCTGGAGCCGTCTGTGTACCATATTTCGGTATTTAGTAAATCTTTCGGTGTTCCTTTATTCCAGTCCTCTCTGGGTCTGATTTCTAATTTGTATAATTTTTTATCCATGTACCTTCTTTGGTCATTGTCTTTTGGCATTTGTGCTATGTTTCTTAATGTTTCATTTCCTTCATTATTTATTATGTTGGAGTGGCCGAATTTCGCCTCTTTCCATTGTCCCCAGCTTTTCAGTCTGTAGGCTGTATTTAGTGCTAGTTTCTTTATTTATATATCCATCGGACATATGTTCGATAGTACTTCCATTGTTCTCAGGGGTGTGTTCCTGGCACATCCTAATATTTTTCTGTTTGCTGCACCTTGCAGACTATCTAGTCGTTTTTTCACCGTGATCAAGTTGGTGGCTTGCCACCATATGACCGCGCCGTATGTGACTCTTGGTGCTACTATTGATTCATATATCCATTTCATGGTTTTTGGAGATAAACCCCATGTTGGACCTACTGCTCTGCTTAACATAGCTATATTTTTCTTTGCTAGATTTATTTTATTGAATATGTGTTCTCTCCATTTTAGTTTTCTGTTTATTGTTACACCTAGATATTTTACTCTTTGTTTTAATGGGAGTGGTGCTCCCATATATGTTAATCCACTGTATTCAGGGTATTTTATAGCCCATGTAAATTCTATAACTTCCATTTTTTCCGGGTTTACCGATAGTCCTGCTGATTCGCACCATATTTCGGTAATATTTAACGCAGTTTGCATGGTATCCAAGCATTTCTGCTTGTTCCAGTGCCTACATACTATTGCTACATCATCTGCATACGCGATTATTTCCGCTCCGCAGTCTTTTAGTGCTCAAAGCAGTGAGTCTAATGCTAAACACCATAGTAGAGGGGAAAGTATGCCTCCCTGCGGAGTGCCTCTCTTTACTTTTCCCTCTACTATCGCATTTCCTCTACTTGCTTGTATTTTTCTATTACTAAGCATATTCATTATCCATTTCTTTATATTGTCTTCCACTTTAAAGTCATCTAGTGCTTGTTCTATTGTTTCTATTGGTGTCATATTAAATGCACCTTCTATGTCCATTACACATGCCATTACATGTTCTTTCTTTTTCCTGGCCTGCTCAACTTCGTACACAATCCTATGGAGTGCTACTTCTGTTGAGTGGCCTGTTCTGTATGCGTGTTGTCCTGGGAATAGGTCCCTTCCCTTCAGAGTTACTGTTTTTATATGTCTGTCTATCAACCTTTCTGCTGTTTTAAGCAGAAAAGATGTTAGACAGATCGGTCTATATGCTTTTGCTTCCGTGTAGTCCTTCTTGCCAGGTTTTGGTAGAAAGACTACTTTCGTGCTTGTCCATGCTTTTGGGATATATCCATGCGCTATACTTGCTTTTATGAGATTAGTAATTGCTTGTCCGTAGTGTAATAGAGATTCCTTTAATATTTTGGGGCTCAGTTCGTCCAGTCCCGGTGCTTTATTGGGTTTGAACGAGCATATTGCCCATCTTACTTTTGCTGGATTGGCAATTTGGTTTGCTCTTCCCCAATTTGGTATTATTTCATTATTTGTTATTATATTTTCTTCCTGGTTCTTATCGAAGCCTGGGAAATGTGTTGCTAGTAAATGTTCCATTATTTCATTATTTTCGTGTATAATTTGGTTATTTCTTTTTATGGCTCCCATGGTTGTGTTTCCACACCTTAGGAGCACCTCTGTTATTCTTGCCGCTACTGGCATTTTATCAATCGATTTTGTGAATTTTCTCCAATTGTTTGTTTTGCTTTTCATTATTTCCTTTCTTAGTATTGTTCTCTCTTTGTGATAGTTATGCCATTTGTGTATATTAGCTAATGAGCCTACTCTGTTAATTTTATTACGTTTTTCTCTTACTTTTCTTAGTCTTTTCTCGAGTTGTTTACTCCACCATTTGATTTTCTTATTCGATTTTATTTCCCGTAGTTGGGTTGAATCTTCCCAACTCTCTCTAATGTCTTTTGCTAGATCTTCTGCATATTTATCGATTTCTTGTGGATTTCTATAGCTGCCTTTTAGGTTTTTTACCTTTTCTTCGTTTAATCCATTGAACATTTTCCAATCAGTTTCTTTAACTGATCTTCTTTCCTGAATTTGTTCTAGGTTATCCCAATTAACCTCAAAAGAGATATATTTATGGTCTGATAGACTTTCCTTTCTTAATACTTTCCAATCTTGGATTTTATTGATTGCATTTATAGAGCATAGTGTAATGTCTAGTACCTCCCTTCTGTCTTTAGTGACAAAAGTTGGAGTATTTCCAATGTTTAATATATGTAATCCTTCCTCGTTAATAAATTCCATTAATCTCCTTCCTCTTAGATTTGTATCAGTGCTACCCCATATGGTGTTTCTCGCATTTGCGTCGATTCCTAGGATTATAGGTGTATCTCTACATAAGCACCAGTCCAATATGTCATCACATGCTTGGCCTGGCACCTCTCTCTCCGCATGTGGGAGATATAGGGATACCACTATAATTTCCTTCTTATTGTTTCCCTGTCCTGATTGTAGGGATACCGTAGTTATGTTTTCTTTACTAAATTGGGGCAATATTGTTCCTGTTATTCCTTTCTTTGTTATTATGCATGTTCTTGTGTCTTCACTAACATTGTTTACGTGTATGTCACCTGCTTGACTTAAACCTTTAATTCCTCCGTGGGTCACCCAGGGTTCTTGTATTAGAGCTATATCATAGTTGCCTTCGTTAAAATTTTTGGTCAAGAGAGCTGATGCTCCTGCTGCATGATGCAGGTTTATTTGAATTATTCTCATATTGAGTAAGCTTCGTTTGCTTTTTTTTTTTTTTTTTTTATGTCGGGAGAGCTCTTTATTGCAGCTTTCCTACTCCTGTTTGTATTTTGTAACGGGAGAGCTCTTTATTGCAGCTTTTCTACTCCTGTTTATCTTATCTATTAGGAGAGCCCTTTGTTACGGCTTTTCTACTCCTTTTTTCTATTGTGACGGGAGAGCTCTTTATTGTAGCTTTTCTACTCCAGTTTATCTTACCTTTTATTTGACCTTTGTCTGTCAAGAGAGCTCTTTTAGTACAGCTTTTCTACTCTTGTTTAACTTATATGTTAGGAGATCCCTTTGTTACGGCTTTTCTACTCCTGTTTTTCCCTATTGCGACAGAAGAGCTCTTTTATAGTAGCTTTCCTACTTCTGTTTTCCTTATATATCAAGAGAGCTATTTATTGTAGCTTTTCTACTCCTGTTTTCCTTATATGTCAAGAGAGCTCTTTTAATGCAGCTTTTCTACTCTTGTTTGACTGATATGTTAGGAGAGCCCTTTGTTTTGGCTTTTCTACTCCTAATTTCTACTGTGACAGGAGAGCTCCTAGTTGAAGCTTTACTACTCCTGTTTTCCTTATATGTCAAGAGAGCTACTTATTGCAGCTTTTCTACTCCTGTGATTCTTATATATCAAGAGAGCTGCTTATTGCAGCTTTTCTACTCCTGTGTTTCTTGTATATCAAGAGAGCTGTTTATTGCAGCTTTTCTACTCTTGTATTTCTTATGTGTCAGGAGAGCTACTTATTGCAGCTTTTCTACTCCTGTGTTTCTTATATGTCAAGAGAGCTGCTTATTGCGGCTTTTCTACTCTTGTTTATTTTCCTTTCTTATTTCCTTTTTGGTTATTGGTTGATTCTGTTCTACGTTTGCTTCAGGTGCTTCTTATTGCTGTCTTCGTTTTGTCCGGTTCTTGTATTTCTTGATGTCTCGGCAACTTCTTTTTCTTATGTTGACTTCTTGTTTGTTGTCTCTCGGGTTGGTGTGGTGACCTGTAGTCTAAAGTTATACTATTTTGTTTATTTTATTCCAGGATTAGGATATTGGGAGAGGAAGGTTCTAGGAATAACAATTCTTCATTTGTCCGTCGTAGAGAGAAGCTGATCCGTCAACGTTTCATAGGTTTGATATTTGTTTATAGAACAGTTATCAGGATCTAGACTAGCTATATATCATATTACATTGCATTATATTATATTACATTATATTATATTATATTACATCACATTACATTACATTATACTGCATTATGTTATACTATATTATATTATATTATATTATATTATATTATATTATATTATATTAAGCTGTATTATATTATATTATATTATACCATGTTATATTACATTATACTATGCTATACTATGCTCTATCATATTTATATTATGTTATATTGTATTAAATTGTATTATATTATATTATACTATAGTACGTTATATTACATTATATCATTTACATTATATTATTCTATTATATTGTATTACATTATATTATGTTATATTACACTGTATTATATTATGTTATATTATATTATATTGTATTATATTATATTATGTTGTGTTATATTATATTATATTGTATAGTATTATGTTGTATTACACTATGCTATATCATATTATATTATATTATATTCCATTACATTACATTACATTATATTGTATTATATTGTATTATATTACATCACACTATATTACCTTATGTTATATTTCATTATATTATATTATATTATATTATGTTATATCATATTATATTACATTACGGTATATTATATTACATTATATTATATTACACTATGTTGTATCGTATTATGTTGTGTTACATTATGTTATATTATATTATATTGTATTAGCTGCTCGTGGCATGCCTTGGGCCCTCCGGGCAGGTTGCCCTCGGCTCTTTCTATTTTCCCGTGTAGTGTCTCTTTCTCTCTCTCTCTATTTTTCCGCGCTTTGTCTCTCTTTCTCTCTCTCTCCCTCTCTGCACTTTCCTCTCTCTCATTCTCACTCCCTCGCTCTTTCTTCCTCTCTTACTGTCTCTAACTTTCTCTCTTTCTCTTTCTGACATTCTTTCCCTGATGCTCTCTCTCTATTTCTGTTTCTATCTTTGGAGGGTTTATTCGCAAACTGTACACAAAAGAGTTCATCCGATCGAAAGTTATATGCGTAAGCGTGGGCAAAGGAGGGCGAAAAGGTTGCGTGTGTTGTCTAATTATGTCACAACCTTTGAACTAACGGACCCTTTGAACGCGGCCCGCTCTCAAACCTTCCCGAAGGAACGCCGCATCTAATGGTTCAATTCCCCACTGTCTACGATGAGCAGTTTCGACGCATCTATTAATCTTGTATATATATGCATACATCCGTTTTATATATATGTATTATATTATATTATATTATATTATATTACACTATGCTATATTATGTTATATTATATCATACTGTATTACATCTTATTGTATTGTATTGTATTGCTTTACATTACATTATATTATATTATATTACACTATACTACATTACGTTGTATTACATTATACTTTATTATATTATATTGTATTATATTAAGTTACTGTTCGGGCTCAACCGTCGGCTGCGCCCGACAACATCGGGAGCATCGACCGGGCGACCGATAGGACCGC
>JAQQRZ010000022.1:0-11072 GCA_028455615.1 Lasioglossum zephyrum
TTTTTATTAATAAAATAAAATTACGTGTTAGTATGACACGACCCAGAGTGATATTCATCGTAAAAACATGCGAAACAATAATTTTTTCGGCATCTATCACACACTATAAAGGAAGCGTTTTATAATGTAAATGAAGTGTGTTTTCCGATAGAACTTTTGAAAATGGTGTGCTCTTGTACAAACGCTTTTTTTCAATACCCACAAATAAAAAATATGCATTTTCTGTTTAATAGCAGATTAATAGCAGACAAGAAACGTTAGTAATATTTAGATAAATCTTCTCTTGTATCTCATTAATGGGAATAACAACAGAAGTTCCAAACTGTTCGGCATCGACCGATGGTCGGAGGCGCCTGACGCTGGAACCGCTCAGAATTGAGCGCGCGAGGAAGGCAATACTGGATCGTGAGAATGAGGGAGAGAGAGACTCGCGAAGTATGGTCACAAATTAACTTTATTAAAAATGTCGAGGCTGTGAGTCGACGGATCGGTTGGTCGGAAATCTTGAGCGTGCTAGATTCTGAAAACCGTTCGGAGTTCAAATTGTGTACGGTTGCCGGCAAGAGGCTCTGAAAACACGGCTCACGCGATCTGGTCTCGGCAACGCGTGCGAGTAAACATAACATGAAAGAAAGGGTGTCGTCTCTGACAGTTTGGTAAGCGGCTTTACTTTACACAATTAGAACTCCGAATCGCGAACACAAACAATTTGTTGGACACATCGATAAATTAAAATACGGGAATAAAAACAGTTTTTCTAATCAAAATAATATAAATTTTTATTATTTTTCTAATCCTCTATTCGTTCGAAGTTGTCCGCCCGACACCTATTACCAAATAAGTGCCTGAGCAAGAGGGTACATCATACTTTATCCTTTTCCCTTTCGGCTTACAATTAGTTGAGAGTAAAGTGAAGCCGCATAGGTACCCTGATTCGTAATACATCGATAGCCGTCTACGACCATAGAGTTCGAACGAAAGAACGCTTTACACATACTACACAAAACTATAAGAATACAATATTACTATAGGGGAGCATAAGGAAGACCAGAAGGATCAGAATCGTGGGCCTGTAAGGCCTCAATGGCAGCTATATATTTAGCTCGGTGGCTGCGGATGAGGAGACGCAGCTCCTCCTTCCTCTTCGTGCTCGGGGTAGCCGCGTAGAATTCTTGGCAAATTTCATTTACCATCGCAGCGTTTACTGGTAATCCCTGCTTTAATTGCGGCAGGAACGGCATCAATGCCCGCATAAATTTTTCGTATAACTCTGGCCGGTCACTGAAATCCTTCTTGTACCGTGTCATACTCCTAGAAGAGAACGAACGAATTAATGAGGTCCGCTGTATACAGGGTGTCCCAAAACTACCCTAGGAGCCGAAATGGGAGGTTCCTTGGGTCAGTTAAGGCGACATTTTCCTTAGCAAAAATGGCGTCCGCGGCTTTGTTTAGGAGTTATTAACGAAAAACACGGACGAATCAGAGCGCGCCCTGGGCCGCCGCACAGTAAAACCTTTCGTCCAAATCGGAAACAAAATCAAAGAACATTCGATAGAAATGAGGTAGAGCGATGAAATTTTTTTTAAATTAAAGCAGGAACTTTGCAGAATAAGGGAAAAATAGAAATAGAAAATACAAAAACAGTTAAATGATCCAAAATATAACAATTAGAGGCTAAGAGGACACTTACCAATCGGTGTCGGTAACCGTCGGATACAACACACTACTTCGACACCGAATCTCGTGAACTAATTTAATACGACCTTCGTTTTCGCGGTCCTGTGACCTAGTAACCCAATTCGAGCCGGCTCGGGAACCAGTGTATGGATATGGGACACCCATTCGCACGCGATGGCCACCAGATGGCGGCGTTTTCAGCTTCAGTAACAGAAAAATGGGGTACCTTGAGTACCCAGCGGAATATATCGGCCTCAGGGCTCTAGCCGCTCTGCTACCTTATTCTAGACACGGCACTGTTTTTGCGCCATCTGGTGACAATCGCGTGCGAATGGGCTGTGCCCATATCAACGTGAATCTCCTCAGTGGCCTTCTGTTTTTTACTTCAGTCAGAAATACATACTAGAGAGCGTAAGAAAACACCGAATTATTCGAGTGACATGATCTCCCATAAGGCTGGCAGTCTTTAACAGTATCTCCTCGATGGTTTTAGTATGGAACAGAACCTTACTAGCCTATGGCATGAATCAGAACTAGCTTCAACAAGTGATTCGTGCGATATAACCATGCATCGGAAATTGCTAAAATTCGCTACAGTAAATTGCCGCCGGTAATGCCTGCCACAATAAAACTATAAACTGTGAGACACTGCATTTAAAATTGATATACTCTTATTAACAAATATGTCAACTTCCATATTAAAAACAAGTGTGACGGCAATCATACGTGACACACAGTTTTGATCTTTTAATCTTGCCCAAGTAGTATATGATGATTAAAATAAGTAAATACAGTGTTCACTCGATAAATGTTCAATATATCTGCGTCCACAATACCGCGGACAGAGTTCCCAAGTAGCACAGGGATATTCTATGTACGTCCAGAGAATGTCCGCTTCGGACATTCCGTACATTCGGAGAACGTCCAGCCAATGTCCAAATGTGCCAGTTATGTCCTAGTTATGTTCTCTGAATGTACTAGGAAGGTACCAGTTACGAAGTTGGACATCCCGAGGACGTACTGTGTGAACATTCTCTTAACGTTTTTCGGATGTCAGAAGTAACGTTCTCTGGACATTTTCTGAACATTTTTAGTATGTTTGAAGGTAACATTCTCTGGACATTTCCTGAACATTTTTTTTCAATACCCACAAATAAAAAACAGCATTTTCTATTTAAAAAATAACTGTTTATTGGCAAATGTCATAAATTTTAAGACTGAATTGAAAAAATTAAAAACAAAAAAATGTCGTCAGCGGGACTTGAACCAGCGAACCACTGATTACTAGTATTTCTCGCTGTGCCCTCGACCACTCTCGTTGTTGTTCATAGGTAAACGCCATCACATAATGACTGAAGAACAGATTTTCAAATGCAATTTTCTCGGAAAATCTTGAGAAGTGCAGGCTACTGCTTTGCTAAATTAGATTTGGATACGTCATCTTCAAATACTGCAAGTTAGGAGCAGCACCTGTTAGGATTGCCCAACCTAGGCGTGTGCTCGGCTATCCCCATTTGGACCATGTGTGGCAACTGTTAGGAATACCCAAATTAGGCGTACACCATTTTTTCCGCATTAGGCCCACACACATTCGTGTAATGGCTATTAGACTTAAAACATAGACGTACTTGGCACGTCCGAAAATCAGATCCCACCGTCTTCTCTTGGACGAAAAAAACGGTTGTCCATAGGATGTCCGAAATTCAAGTCCATCGGACATTCCAGGTACGTCCGAAACGGACATCGGACGTTTGGACGTAAATTGGATATAAACGGACATCCCTCGGACGTCCGGTGCTACTTGGGTATAAAAGTGATGATTCATGTACTTAATAAAATAAGAAATTTTTATTCAAACTGCCGCAGAAAAGAGACGCGTCGGTGGAACGAGACGGGAAACAGAGATTGCCATGCAAATGTGGCTGAAAAGAGCGTCAGACAGGGTTGCGGCCGACTTGAACAAAAAATTTTAGTTTTTATTGTTATTTTCCTTTCTATAAAGGTTTTTGCGATTTTAACAAACCGATTGTGCGAGTATGTTCCTAGAACGTCCAGAATTTAGATCCTACGGACATTCATAAAACCTAAGAAACGGATGTTCCTGGAACGTCCAAAATTCAAGTCCTGAGGACATTCATAAAACCTAAGAAACGGATGTTCCTAGAACGTCCAAAATTCAAGTCCTAAGGACATTCGTAAAACCTAAAAAACGGATGATCCTAGAACGTCCAGAATTTAGGTCCTAAGGACATTCATAAAACCTAAAAAACGGATGTTCATAGAACGTCCAGAATTTAGGTCCTAAGAACATCCATCGAATGTTCAGAATGGACGTAGGACGTTTGGACATAAACTGGACGTAAAACGTACATTCTATGGACGTCCGGTGCTACTTGGGTTGGGCAAAATATTTATGCAAATAACAATATCAAATAACGAAATAAAAAAATAAAAAAAAGTATCTTAGTGCGTGTTCGACGAATATCGAATAAATAATTATATTTTCTTTTATTCGAAGCGGATTTATTCGAACTTTGAATAATTTTTTCATCCTTTCTTTGGCTTAGCCTCTTCGAATAAATCTTCCAATAACTTTTGCTATCGTTCGTTATCAATATTTAAACATTAAAATAAATGTAGCCATACATAAATTATAAAGTCTATTTTCTCCTCCACGACACTTTTTTCTTTCTTTGCATGAGGACGTTTTATGAATATGAAATATGAATATATATATATATATATATATATATATATACATGTTACGCGTTTCTTCTGCAACTTACATTCGTCTTGCAAAAGGTTTTTATGAAAATTAAAGAAGTTCAAAAAGTGTTCCAATAAAAAAATTATCATATGCATTCTGTAATTAGAAATATTCGACAATGTAAATTTTTTAAACCAATTTTCTGAAGTATTAACAAATGTCTTAACAATGAGTGTTCAAAATAAATATATAGCAAACCCCTTGTATCGAAAACCTCATCCTCATTCCACATAAAATCGAGCAGATTTTCTCCGATGCAAGCCAGAGCGAAAAGGTTATCGCGCTAGCTGTAGTCGTCATCTAATTTAGTGTTGCAAACGAGATCATTGCAGGTGATCAACGTAATAATGGCAAAATTACTCTCCCCGTTCTATGAGATAAATATCACACTCAAGGTCTTTATGAATGACGCTCCCAGATTATTTTCCACCCACCCATTTCTCATTTCCATCTAACAGGACACGTATACGTATGGTTTTTTCCATTAACAATATTCATGCACCGTTCGTTTTTATTTGACCTACTAAGAAAATATTCCAATCGTTTTAGCTTTTGTAGAGAATAAAATGGCAACCAACACGCATCTCGCTTATAAAATCTGGAAAGTGAGCTGTCAAAGATCTGTACTCCTATTTTGATAACATTGTATCAATAATCACTTCTTTGAAATATGATATTGCAAAACCCAGGTTTCTGTGCTATGGCAACATGCTTCGTAAAAATTCGTGTCGATGATTGTAGGAGACTAGTTGTATTAACCCATATTTGTACCCCACTAGTTGTATTAACCCTTCGCCGCATAGTGTATCATATCTGATACAGCTAACAAATCTGGTATATAGTAAACCAACAATGTATTTTTTTTACTATTCTAAATGATGTTTATATTTCTGAAAATGTTGTTTAATTTTTAAAAATATTTTTCCCTTAAGTAAAACACAAAAATTGACTTCCTTTCAATTTTTTCATCACAATTAAAAAAACCATGCAGGGAAGGGTTAACAATGTTAATACTGTTTTTATAAAATCTGGAAAGAAAAAGGAACAACAAATGGCTGCAGCGAGCCGTTAAAGATCTGTACACATATTTTGATAACCCCGTACTACGAATCACTCTTTTGAAATTTGATTTCGACCAAGACAGAGTGTAGTATGACAACTTGCTTCTTAAAAATCCATGTTGATGATTGTAGGGGATATTTCTGAAAATGTTTGTATTAATCTTTTAAAATATTTTTCCCTTAAATAAAATACAAAAATTGACTTTCTTTCAATTTTTTCATCACAATTAAAAAAACCATGCGGTGAAGGGTTAACAATGTTAATATTGTTTTTAGAGTAAAAATGGCTGTAGCGAGCTGTTAAAGATCTGTACACGTATTTTGATAACCCCGTACTACGAATCACTCTTTTGAAATTTGATTCCGACCAAGGCAGGGTGTAGTATGACAACTTGCTTCTTAAAAGTTCATGTTGACGATTGTAGGAGTCTATTAAATTGTGCCCCACCTAGTCCACTCGGTGGCTATGCCGCGACGATATAAAAGCCGTCCAGCACACCGTGATGGCACAACTTTGTTTCGTCTAAACTAACGGCATCAGGATGCAGTTTCTTCTAGTGCCTATCCTCCTAAGTATGGTGAAAACTCCCTCCATAATGTTTGGTTAGTATAATGCTAGTGACCAGTTATTATCGGTGTTGTCTAATGGTTCGCGAACGATGGGTCGAGCTGTAACCGTTTGTCCAAAATTTCCTCGTGGAACTGGAACCACCAGTGACCTGATTAAGATACCCTTGCTCGGTGAAGCAAATACAGTGATTAAGTAGATCAAGCTACGTATCGAGTGTCGGGCATAGACTCTTCAGAAAAGAGATTCTAAAGATTATCCTTTGGGAGTGTTTCTTTAAAAAATGGTTAGAGTATCCTGTTGAAATTTCGTATGATATTTAGGGCAATCAACATAAATACTTCAACAATTAATTATCGTCAGCAACAGTGAAACTAGAAATTTCGAATCAGTCGTTTCAACTACTTCGGAAGTTCTAGTGTTGATAGGTGATGATTAGACCGTGGATAATTATGCAATTTAAAAATATGTTGTGTACAGCATATGTTGAATAGACAGCGGATTTTGTGCATTTATGAGAAAAATGAGCAGACGTAATTAAAAACAGCAAAAACATTAGAAGAATATAAAAATACTATTATATATTTTTTTATATATTAAGGTTTAACGTCGCATTAACATCTAAGTCATTAGCAACGAACTGCTATTGTGTTTTTTTTTAGATACTATTATATTATTTTCAACCTGTTAAACATATTGAGAAAGAAAATAAATTGCTATTTCACTTCTATTTTGTTGCAATTTAGGTGGAAAATTTTTATTTTGCATAAAGATCTGCTGTCTAATGATAGATTATAAATTATGCTTTACATGTACAGTAAATATGGGTCAAAGTGTATCTTGTTTGGTGTAATTTTGATCAGAAATATGTTACAAATATATCGGTAAGACATTTCATTAAAATGAAGCAAAAAACAAAGAAGTTTCAGTATTGCACTAGTTCGTCTCACCGATGCACTATTTTCTGTTGCGCCTTCGGTTGCACGGTCCGTGTTTACATGCTGTACTTGTTTACGTTCGGAGCAGTCAACGAAGCTACAAAAAAATATTGCCCAATTCCGATTTATGTCACAACACAGAACCGAGAAACGCTTTAGAATGGGACATTACTAGCCAGCATATTTTATGCATTTACGATTAGACAGAGTGGATGTTTATGCAAAATAAAAATTTTCCACCTGAATTCCAACAAATCGGACTGCCATAAAAATTTATTTTCCCTCAAATTCTTCTAATGTTTTAAATCGCACCTACTCATTTTTGTCAAAACACAAGCTGTTAGACAGAAGACAGCAGTACTTCTCCGAATGTTAATTGATCAACATCTGTAAATCGTATAACTAATAATAAATTGCTTTTATAAAAGCCCTACACAAATGCGTAAATTCCGCTGTCGATTTACGACACGAATGGTTATTTGTAATTTGAAGTAGTGGACATTTGAAGAATATTCAAGGACATCAATGTATTAGTTTCAGCTTCTAGTGTTGATAGGTGATGATTAGACCGTGGATGTTTATGCAATTTAAATTGTTTGTGTAAAAATATGCTGTATATAGCATACGATCAATATATGAAAAAGAGACTGCAGATGTTATGCATTTGTGATTAGACATAGTGGACCTTTATGCAAAATAAAAATTTTTCACCTGAATTCCAAAAAATCGGACTGCCGTAAAAATTTATTTTTCATCTTAATATGTTGTATAAATTGTTTTAAATCGCAACTACTCATTTCTGTCAAAACTGTAGTAACTCGTGGTTTATAGCTGTCAGCTAGGTAATTGGGGTAACACATGTTATTAGACAGAAGACAGCAGTACTTCTCCAAATGTTAATTGATCAACATCTATAAATCGAATAACTTGTAATAAATTGCTTTCATAAAAGCCCTACACAAATGGGTATTTGTAATTTAAAGTAGTGGGGGGGGACATTTGAAAAATATTCAAGGACAACAATGTATTAGTTTCAGCTTAATAGAATAATTAAAAGAAGAATACTATATTTATTTGGCTCCTGTGTCTTGCAACGAATGCAAACATTTTTTAATTCTACATAAAGATCCGCAGTCTATACATTACTGTATACATATTAAATAATGTCGATCGTAAATTGCTTTAAGATCAATTGTTACTCAAACACTATTTGCAAATTAGCACAACATTATTTTTCAACAGGATATTACAAATTTTTATTCGCGGCGCATAGATTCAATCCTTTACAACAACAAATAGCCAATTCGTGAGATACTAAAGACTGGATTCGGATTTGAATTTTCAGGTTCGAGAACCACGTTAGCTATTAAAAATGTTTTTAATCAGTTTTTAAAAGAAGTCCTCTAGCGGGTCTAGGACGAAACACCTCCTTTCTTTTAAAAACGGATAAAAACATTTTTAATAGCTAACGAGGTTCTCGAACCTGAAGATTCAAATCCGAATCCAGCGTTTAGTATCTCACAAATTGGCTATTTGTTGTTGTAAATGATCGAACCTTTGCGCCGCGAATAAAAATTTGTAATATCCTGAAGATAAAATTACAATCGATAACCAATTAATTAATTATTATTTCTCAACGTTTCGATCTGCATTTAGATCATTTTCAAGAGAACCAAATAACATTGCGCCTTGGCAATGGAGAAATTTGTGTTAGACCATTCCTTCATGCACAATATTATTTCTCAATTAATTATTATTTCTCAACGTTTCGATCTGCATTTCGATCATTTTCAAGAGAACCAAATTAACATTGCGTCTTGGCAATGGACAAATTTGTGTTAGACCATTCCTTCATGCACAATTTTATTTCTCAAATTCATGCACAATATTATTTATCAATTAATTATTATTTCTCAACATTTCTATCTGCATTTAGATAATTTTCTAGAGAACCAAATTAACATTGCCGAGACGCAAGATTACTGTACACGTTGCAATCTCGTTGCAGGTGTTCGTGTAGCGGACACCGATATTGCATGGAGGCTTGCAATACCCGAGTACACGTTCAACGTAACTTATCTGACGTATCTACAAGCGGGGTCCGATGCAACGGCTGAGAAAAACCCGTCCCAGAACTGGGGAACAAGTTTGATCAGCAAGTTGATATGCAGACCCGGCATGCAGACATCTAAATTGCATTGCCACTTCAACTGCACCAAGTTCGTCAACTTAACGTCGGAAACGTACAAGGCCGCGGTCGATGGCTTACTGCATGACGTTAACTACACGAGTCTGGACTTCGGCGACGCATCGTTCGTGGTCAACCCCGATGGGATCGAAGAATACAAATTCAATGAGAAACAAGAGACGGACGAAAGCTTCCAGAAGCTGTACAAATTGATAGTGAGCAATTTGTTTTTATCGTCAACAATCAACATGACGGTTACCACGAAAGTGTCCCAAAACACAACTGTGGGCGAGTGTCCGGTCACCTATACAATGTCAACAAAGAAACTGAACAACGCGGAAATAATGAAAGAGTATACGATCACCAAATGGCCTGACGTCAATCTGGACGAGACAATTGACATTAAGAAGCAGGTATACTTGGACGAGTGTACGCACCAGCAGAATTACTTCACCGCGAACGAGCAAATACACAGTTTCATCCCCGCTGATACTGACCTCAAATTGGTACGTAATTGAACGAAATGCATTACATTAGTGGGTTAATACTGAGTTTTTTTTTGCACTCGGAGCCACTTTAACTCGAAAATTAAACGTTTCTTCCGACCTGGAATAATCCCACTCTATATTAACCCCTTGCCCTACAATATCGTGTCAGACTCAGACTTATAACAAGGAGTCTAGATGATATCGGCGCAAAGGTTCGATCAGTATTAAAAAGAAGATAAGTAAGAGAAAACTTTTCTTACTAAAATGTAGATCACTCAATATTTTCCCTAAATTTATTAAAGATAGAATTTTACACAAATTCGACATATTTACCACTTTCAATTTCACATATAACAAACTACATAAATTGTAGCTGAGATTTATGAAAAAAATCTTAAATATTACAATTATTGATACACACAATTTAAAAAATAATACTGATCGAACCTTTGCGCCGATATCATCTAGACTTTTTGTTATATTCTGAACACAGTCTAATAAATATGTATGTTTATTAATTTCCTTTAAACCGAGATGAAATTCTATTTTGGATTTGTTAATGTATAGTTATTGGGGAACATGCACGCATACAATAGATATAAATTTTGCTCCTTTTTTTTAGGAAATTACGAACTACAAATAAAGTTCTAATCACATTGAAACCATTACATAAATCGTAGGACAAGGGGTTAATCTTCTTCTTTGCATGAATATGAAATTGACATAATACCGCATATAATACTTAAATGTTCAATAATTGATTAGTAGACGGCGGATCTTTAAGCAATTACGGAGAAATTGGTTGGACGAAATATAAAACAAAAATGATTTAAAACATTCAAAAATGTTCTGATGTTGCTTTTCATGTTACAAAGTCGTTAAGGGATGAAATCAGTTTTTATATTACTCATGCTTCCCACAATCGATGCAAAACGTTTTTATTTTGCATAAATATCCACAGTCTATTGATTAGATACCACTGTATTTAATAATGTAAACAATATTTTTCTATCTTGTTTTCTTTCTTTTTTTATGCTATATAAACCAAACTAGGTTTACGGCATCAATAAATAAATAAATAAAATAATGTAAACAATAGTTTGAACCATGTTACAGTAATTTAGTGGTTATACTCTGACTCACACGTCACTCGACTGCTAAGGGTTAATAGGGTATTAAGATCCTCCTCCAACACAGGAGTTCTGTGTATCAATTAATTTCATATTTTACATGATTTCAGAAATCGTCTACAGGTCGATTGTTCGTTACACCTTGGAACTTTACTACGGAAAACGTGAATACGTTTACCATGACTACCCCGAATAAAGCGGCGGCCGTCCTTACACTGAACGAACATTTTCGCGTGCAGTTGGCCCAAGTAAATC
>JAQQRZ010000231.1:0-10918 GCA_028455615.1 Lasioglossum zephyrum
CAACTTTGCCGAAATTTGTTCTCCGGGGAGAGCTAATATCAGCGCCATCGAAGTCTCCCTCCTGGGGGGGGGGCTTGATGCATTCTAGATAACGTGGCTGATAGTTTGGATGTGTCCACCATCCTCAGGGGTCGATGGGTGTTCAGCAAGTAGCTCCGTCCACCAAACCTTCCCCCTTATAAGGTTTCAATTCCTTAATCCAGACCTAACCCAAACCTCATCCATACATTTTCAATCAAAACTTGTTACAATTATCTCGTAAACTAAAGCCGACCGACAAAAACTTTAAAGCGAAATGTTATTCAGAAAGGTGATCTTGACAACATATTTCTAGATCATTGAATCGGAGAAGGACCATTTTCCTAAAAGTTCCTCAAGAATTTAGCTACTAAGGAATTTCAAGGAAGTTAAATGACTATAAAAGAATGACGATTTTTTTGTTCCGTTCATAGACTTAAGTGAAATATTAAGATGACTAGTTGAATAATCAATGAACGAATATTATTATTTTTAAAAGATTACCAAAATATTAAGATTGAACTACTAAAAAATTCAATGTAAACAAAGTAGATTAATTCTGCAATTAAGTATTATAATTCGGAAAATCAGTTAGGATAATGAAAATGACTGGCTAGATATTTGTTAGAAAGTAATATCGATATACACGACGTTATTGGAGCCGTTTTGTTCAATTTCAGCTCATTATTTCTACCAAAACTTCGCCAATTTGTATAATCAAATTTTTATCAGATTATTTTGAAAAATAACTCGACTGAACCTAAGAAAAGAATTTTATTTTAATATTTTATAATATAGTTGGTGAAGGTCTGGCAACGCCTGTCAGATTTTATACGAAGAAGAATATGGTTCCAAAAGGATCAGTTTCCAACAGTGCGCGAAGGCGTTCCTCATTGACAAGAATAAATGGTCTTCCTCATAATTTATTTTTTAAATTCGCCTCTCTAGAATAGAAGTTTTCAAGCTACTTTTGTGTCAATATCATCGTCCAAAATACATGTAATACGAATTCGTACGAAAATATTGTTGCGGTCTACGACATTATATAAAATAATTACTACAATTTACATTTGTCCACCAATAAATTTATAATCACCTCCAATAGTCAAGGCTAGCTTTTCCTCGCGGTTTCGCTCGCACATGAAACTGTTTAATGCCTTCAAAAATTGATATCGTTTCTCCATAAAACATTTAAACCCTCCATTCAGGCTAAGTATGATGTAAATCAGATCACGAACAATATATACCTCATACAAAAGTTTCAACCCCTTTTTACCCCCTTAGGGGATGAATTTTTTAAAAGGTCGAAATAGGTATTTGATTAATTATATCAAAGAGCATTAAGATCAAGTTTCAAGCAAATCTGACCACAAATAAAATATTCCTCATACAAAAGTTTCAACCCCTTTTTACCCCCTTAGGGGATGAATTTTTAAAAATGTCGAAATAGGTATTTGGTTAATTATATTAAAGAGCATGAAGACCAAGTATGACGTAAATCAGACCACAAATAAAATATTCGTCATACAAAAGTTTCAACCCCTTTTTACCCCCTAGGGGTTCAAATGTGTAAAATATCTATATAGGTGTTTGATTAATTATATCAAAGAGCATTAAGATCAAGTTTCATGGAAATCAGACCACGAACAAAATATTCCTCATAAAAACGTTGCAACCCCTTTTCACCCCTTAGGAGTCGAATTTCGAAATATCCTTTCTTATCCCTTGTATAGATCATAAAGGAAAGCTCTGTGCAAAATTTCAGCTTTCTAGGGCCAAGCTTTCAGCTTTAGCCTGGGCGTTGATAGGTGAGTGAGTGAGTGAGTGAGTCAGGACTTCGTTTTTATATGTGTAGATAATCTACGAAAACTCCCGTGGCCTTTGAATCCGTTCGGATTCACAAGTTTGCAATACTTTAGTAATTACTTATGCAACAACAAATACTTCAAATTTCAACATATCATATTACATTGTCTACTTATATTGTAAATATAAATATCTCTTATAATGCGATATTAGAATAGGGTAATTATTTAGAAGTTAGGCTTTCTCTTAGATTTTGATGACCTTGAAATATGTTGTCAAGGTCATCATTCTGAACAACTTTTCCCTATACATGTTACCGCCGCTCGGTTTTAGTTTTCGTGATATTTGCAAAAAACTATTGCTAATATTGTATTTAATTTTCTCTCTTAGGATTTTCGTATGTCAGCATAGGCGATCACTCAACGGCATTTGTAAACAATCTAAATTTTTCCATTACTGGTTCAAATTCCGGATGACGGCTGCAATGCAAAAAATATGCGGTCAGAATAAGTTGTGGTTAGGATAGTGTCACGTCCGGTGGTCCAACCATTAACGAAATTGATAATCAATAAAAGAATCTATGAATTCAACGTTTTTGAATAATAATTAATATTCAAAAATAATAATAAAGAATAATAATTAATATTCATAATATTCAAAAATATTGAATTCATAGATTCTTTTATTGGTTATCAATTTCGTTAATGGTTGGACCACCGGACGTGACAATAGTTAGGCCATGGAGGAGGTCCTATGCATCCCTTTCACGTTTATACCATTTTACATCACACTGCAGACGTATAGAATAAAAAAGTTTAATAAATTATAATGTTGCATACAGGATGCAATGAAAGACAATTTTGACCTTGAAGAAAGGGTCAGAGTCAATTCTTTCTATCTATAAATAGATCTACGGTCTATTTTGTTAAGAAATCTCCACCTATCTAGAGGTGTAGAATCTAATGTAAACCTATTGTAAACAACTTTCCTTACCAAGTTCCTTAACTAAGTACAAAGAATGAATGCTGACAAAGGTGTTCACAAAATGAATAAACTGAAATTTGAGATGTTAACAATGCATTACAGTAATGTCTCTATTAGAGCGACAATGCTGCATACGGTTGTTGCGACCAATTTATCCCCCCCCCCCCCCCGCCCCCAACTTAGTAATTTGACCTCGGCACTTATTATTGCTCGACACACTTATCAGTGTGAACCACTCTACAAACGCGAAGCGGAGAGTCGCAATCACCGTATACAAAAGAAAGAGACGCGAACAGTTCAAAAGCCGGCGCGTGGTCTCTATTTACATGCGCTGTCCTTCTCTATGTTCGGCTCGCCCTTTGTAGATAAAAATACATATTTTTAAAAAATATCACGCTTTTAAAAACGGAGTATAAAATAATTTTTCCTACTCCCATACAGATAGTCCTGAAAATTTGCGTTTGCAAATTTTTAATAGCTATGAAAAAACTTGTAAGATTTAAAACGAAAAATCGCAATGTAGTAGTACAAAGTGTATCATATCATTTGCAGTGCAACAAAATTGTTAGTGATTTAGGGGAACTGTTCATGCATCAATTATCTATTTCATACGCCCCATTTTTACCGTTTTAAATCTTACAAGTATTTTCATAGCTATTCAAAATTCGCAATCACAAATTTTTCAGAACTATCTGTATGGGATTAGGAAAAATTATTTTATACTCCGTTTTTGAAAACGTGGTATTCTTTAAAAATATATTTTTATTTAAATAATTAAAAAAAATTTTTTTTAATATTACATTGTCATCCAGTGCTTCGATATGTTGAACGTTTCAAGTCTCTAACTCATGTGGAAGTTAGTTTAAAATCAATTGCAAGATTTCTTCCGAACAGACAGACAGACAAGAAAGCGAGCTAATAAAAACGTGATAAAATAGTGTCTGCGCACGGTTTATGCGACCAAATCTCCCCGAGGCTGTCGCTCTAATAGAGACATTACTGTATTGCGGTAGTGTAGTAGTGGATAGCTTACCGACGAAACTAGCTCCTTGAAGGAATAGTATAGTGGCCCAAAGGACCATGCCGCCAAAATGGCGGGCCAAGGATGGACCGCGTATCGTACCACACACGTGCTTGTCGCCACTTCTGGTTCTTCCAAGAGATGTGCGCTGTGGTGACTCGTGTGCGACTTGGATATAATCTATGCATGCACCTTTCTTAATGTTGGGGCTCATCTAGCCTCCTTTACTGTTGTGCATTCTTTTTCTTTCATTACGCCATAACCACTGTAACAAACAAAGCAAAAACATCGATGATAACATTGTATACACACGCGGTCTACAATTACGTGTTGTCTCTTAATACATCTACAGTTCGTCAATAAAGATGAAACGGACGAAACTCTTGTTGAGGGAATGACCTTGACCTTGAAATATGTTGTCAGGGTCAATGTTCTGAACAACTTTTCCTGAATTGTATAATTACAAGGTCCAACATCCAAAAAACGCTTCGATTCTCACTATGCGATTCTTATAGAGTTTTTAGCACTGATTCCGAATCTCACCTTAATTTTTCTCCTAGACACATAGATTTTGAGAAATTTGAATTTAAAAACAGACCATATTTTTTGACTTTAAACAAATGTTGTGATGTTATTATAAATGATATTGGATAAATAACTGGATTTGGGAAAATCTGGAGAATCTTTTGTTGCAAAGAACAGTACAATATCTTTTATAATAACATCACAATATTTGTTCAAATTCAAAAAATGTTTTCTTGTTTTCAAATTCAAATTTCTCAAAAACTGTGCGTCTGTAAGAAAAACTAAGGTCAAAAAAAGTTTCAATTTGTTGGACTATGTTATTGCAAAAGGTCACTGTACTCCGATTTTGATGATATTTAAATATTTTATAGATTTCGACATTTTAAACAACTTTTTCCCGTTTCAATATAGGGGGGTTGCTTTTAGTTTTCGAGATATTCGCAAAAATCTATTGCTAATACTGTATTGAATTTTCCGTATTCTTCAACGCTCCGTGGCAACATAAGGCTGCTCCGGCGCGGCGTCTCTTTACTTTTTTTTTGTAAACACGTTGTGGAGATGAGAGAGAAAACAGGGCCTCGCTCTATATAGGGTGGTCCATTTATCTTGAGAAAGTCAATTATTACGGGAACCAGCAGGAATATGAAAACATGTTACCTATAAAATATTCTTCATATGAAGGGGCACATTTAATGGCTCTATGCACATTTTTCCGTAATGGCCCTTTAAGGGTCAGATAAAGGGCAATTTCATTTTTTCAAATAGTAACCCATATTTGTTATTTCATATTCTTATACTACATCAAAAAAGAATAATATTTCTTATAAACATTTTTCCTAGTGTGCACGATTTTATTAATGTAAATAAATAGATAAAATGCAAAAAAATAAAAATAAATTAAACAAAAAATTGTTCACAATTTTCTGTATTTTTTGTTACGTTTAATAAATTGTCTGACAAAGTACCTTTTATATAAAGTTTTATAAACAAATTGTAGAGATGAGAGAGAAAACAGGCTCTCACTCTATATCGAGTGAGCTTTCAATTTTGAAAGAATACTCCTGGATTTTCGTATACGTATGCTCTCCACCTCCTCCACGACCCAACCATAACTCATTCTGATCACATAATTTTTGCATTACAGTTACAGAATGAGTTGTGGTTAGGTCATGCAGGAGGCGGACAGAATACGAAAATCCAGGAGTTGTCTTTCACAATGGAAAGTTTAGCTTATATATGTATCACCCTATATAGAGTGAGGCCCTGTTTTCTCTCTCATCTCCACAGCGTGTTCACAAAAAGGAAGTAACCAGACGTCGCAATAAGAAGTACGTACTTTACCAGACAATTTATTAATGGTAACAAAAAATACAGAAAATTGTGAACATTTTTTTGTTTAATTTATTTTTTTACATTTTATTTATTTATTTACGTTAATAAAATCGTGCACGCTAGGAAAAATGTTTATAAGAAATATTATTATATTTTGATGTAGTATAAGAATATGAAATAACAAATATGAGTTACTATTTGAAAAAATGAAATTGCCCTTTATCTGACCCTTAACACTTTCATAACCGCATGTTTGCGCAGTGAAACGTCGCCAGTGGCCGGCAATAGTTTGAAAGAAAAAACTTTACGTAAATTCATGAAACAATTAACATTATTATTATAAATCAATAATCAACATTATTATACAACAATATTTTCCCTTTGTGTGATAATTATTGAAACGTACAAATATAAAACAAAATTCATGACTGGCCTGCCCATGACACCACATTGGTGTCAGCGGTTGTGAAAGTGTTAAAGGTCCATTACGGAAAAATGTGCATAGAGCCATTAAATGTGCCCCTTCGTATGAAGAATATTTTATTTATAACATTTTTTCATATTCCTGCTGGTTTCTGTAATAATTGACTTTCTCAAGATAAATGGACCACCCTATATAGAGCGAGGCCCTGTTTTCTCTTTCATCTTCACAGCGTGTTTACAAAAAAGAAGTAAACAGACGTCTCGCGCTTTAGTGTTACGCTGCCACGGAGCGTACAAGAATACAGAAAATTCAATACAATATTAGCAATAGTTTTTTGCAAATATCTCAAAAACTAAAAGCGACTCGCCTATATTGGAAAAGGAAAAAGTTGTCCAAAATGCATTACTGCAAAACATATTTAAATTTCATCAAAATCGGAGTACAGTGACACTTTCGCAATAATTACCGTCACTTTTATTAGGAATTCAGTGACTACATAGTTCCTCAAGGTCAGTCAAGGCTACATACAGAAAAAATGTATTCGATTTCTAAAGAAATAGAGATATTTAAGGTGTAAACGGTAGGTGACACATCCTGTATATATCGCTTGTTATATTCTTTTTTGTATCGTAAATTGTTTAATAAAGTATTAAAATTACTCTCACGGCACGTTGAATTTCAAATGAGCAAAAAAAATTTCTTTATAAAGCAATGTGAAAATGTCACATCTTCGATCATATTACGGTTGACTTATACACTGACAATAATCATTTCATACTACGGTAATTATTTAATCGAAAGCAGTCGCTTCATAATGTACCTTCCAATACCAATTGAATGATGATAGTAATAAACGACGGTGTGTCATGTTTAATTGTGTCGGAGGTAGGAATCGGAGGAATGTAGTACGTTTGATCTGCCGAAGGTCTAATTAAATACCTTGTCCGCTTGTCGACGATAGTGCAGCAAGCATCGGTATTCTATTGTAGTCAGAATACTTAGAATTCACAAAATCAATTACAATTTCCTGGTGTTCAATTCCGTTCATTTATTTGATAATTTTGTTCAGCTAATGAATTAAAGGTTGTCAAAACCAGTTTTCTGGGAAACGTTTCTTATTTCTTATTTGTTATCCTATTATGAAATGGATTGTACAGGCAATGTTAACTGGAGCGTGTTATCCATGTAAGCAATGATATATAGGTTGAATCCGTAGAAACAGAACACCTAAATATCTCCATTGCCTTTCGTTGTACAACAAAGCTTTATCGGACAAAGTTACACTGTTTGAAGGGTCACATGTAATGGTGTAAGGGAAAAATTTTCAAGTTCATATTTTAAGGAGATTTCAAGGTCATCGATGTTTTTCTAAATGGAATGATATATTTTCGTTAATGTAATGTTGTAGTTGACAAAATAACGAATTCATCTATGCAACACAATATGACCTACAGATGACCTTCAACCCACAAAAATCGTACAAATATTTCTGTTACGCAAAATGTTCAAAAATATTCCTCTGAGCTGCTGTACATTCAAATGTATCGAAGTACGCAACATAATAACAGATTCAGTCTTGACAGGAAGACATTTATGATATACCTTCACCTATGCGTTCGTACAGAATCGTGTTTATCAATGTTTGGGATTGGCTGTGCGTGTCGACAGCGTAAACCCGTCGATCTACTGCGCCGCCTCGCTATTGGCGGATCATTGCGAAACTGCGAGATCGAGAGTCGATAATCAGCTAGCAGTAGCTTAGACCAACACCGTCAGACTTCTATTGGTATCGTTTATCGAACCCAAAAGGGGTATTACTATTGGCGGATCGCTCTATCGATCGGCCAATCACTAGTTTGACGGTGACAGTCAACTGCCAGCTGATCGACTCCGATCTCAACGTTAATCAATCGTTCTCGCTCTTTCTCGTGGTAAACATCGCGCGTTTCTTGACCGGTTTCCGCGAGCAAAAGTACGATTCATCTCTGGATTCACGGACGCTACTCGTGAATATATCTCTATTCTCAAACGTTAAGCTGCGCGTCGCTTGACCGCCTTTCGCGTTTGTATCTTCGGGTCAGTGCTTACTGAATTTATCTAACGCTAATTCTTTAGCAACATATTTTTATTCGTCATTTCTGGGCAAAACGAGCTTGTGTTTTGTCCGGTTACATATCTGTTTTGTACATAGTTCTTGACAATTTTGAACGAACCCCGAGAAGGGGAAATAAAGTGTGTTTTCTACGTGAAGTGACGCTTTCTACCCCTTCTAATCCGCAACATTTTTTGGTCCTTCGAGCCGGATCTCGCGCTGCAGTTCACTGAAATTTACAAGTTAGTGCTATCTCGTGCTTCAACAATGGTTCGTGCTACGGAAATGGACGACCTTGTCTTCTTCCAACGGCTCTTCGCTCGACGTATCTCTCGCGTCTTGTCCAACCTCAAGACGAGATTCAAGGACAGGATAGATAACTCGTGGACTTCTTCAGGCTTGCCGTTATTCTCTCGATCAACAATGGGCTGATTACTGCAAGGGCGATTCAGACATTCGAACCGCCTCTGAAACAGATGCCCAATTACTGGAAAACGCCTATTTCAAGGACGATGAGCACAGCAAGACCCGGAAGATTTACCTCGAGCAAGTCGAATCTTTACTCGACCTGATCGCCGAATTCGAAGCTGCGGCGACCGTTACGAAGTCGTCGAGTTCAAATTCAACGGTCGTCGAGACGAGATCAACAAGGTCACGCGCTGCGTTGACAACATCGTCGCTTCCAACGTTCGCAGGTCACTACAAGGACTGGCCAGCCTT
The DNA here is from genome assembly GCA_028455615.1 of Lasioglossum zephyrum. NCBI lineage: Eukaryota > Metazoa > Arthropoda > Insecta > Hymenoptera > Halictidae > Lasioglossum > Lasioglossum zephyrum. Next base: position 8,923 of record JAQQRZ010000231.1, read on the forward strand.
TCGCACCTTGTTTACGTCACTTGTAGCAAGTGACCCATCTCTGACCTCACTGGAACGTCTTCATCATTTGAAGACTTGTTTGTACGGCGACTTCGCCACCGTCTTCAAGAAAGTTGAGACGGAATCAACCGACTTCCAAGTAACTTTGGAAAAACTGGACAATATCTACCACAATCTTCGGCTTTGGGCGCAAGCTCCATCTAACGCTCTACTCGACATGATGCACCGGCCGATACTCAGCCTTCCTGATAACCGAACATGGCCTCTGATCGGATGGAGATCTGCACTGGAAGGAAAATTATTAGATTACGAGTTGAGCACCGCCACTTGCGGTCTTACTTGTTCACCGTACCTCACAGCCGGACGTCATCTCGCCAAGGTGGCGGAGCCTCTCCACCCACTGGACTCTCGCATCAGGGGAGTCTGCTGCATTGCTGATTCTCTTCTCGGAGCGGACTCTCATCCTGAGGCTGGACCTGGGCAGCAGGAACTCCGAGAGCTCCTCATGGCGGGCGGGTTTCTACGCTGCACAAGGACGCGAACCTTCCACCGACTCCAAGTCCAGTGTCATCGACTTCGTCGTCCTCCCCGTTCATCGAGGTCAATTCGCACTGACGTGCTCGCGTGTTCGCTTTTTTCGCGCACTCGCGCCTCTGCTCTCGAGTGCTTGCGCTTTCGCTCATTCGCGACTCCGCTCTCGCGTGCTTGCGCTCTCTCGGATTCGCAACTCCGCTCTCCGTTCTCGCGGTCTCGCGAACTCGCGCCTCCACTCTCGAGATGCTCGCAGCCTCGCGCTCTCGCTCCTCCGCTCTCGAGATGCTCGCGGTCTCGAGAACTCGCGCCATTGCACTCGCGCCTTCGCGCCTGCACTTTGCTCTCGCGTGTTCTCGCTCTCACGCCTCCGCTTTCGCGCACTCGCGCCTGCGCTCTCGAGATGCTCGAGTTCTCGTGCCTCTACTCTCGCGTTCTCGCGGTCTCGCGAACTCGCGCCTCCGCTCTCGAGATGCTCGCGCTCCCGCTCCGTCGCTCTCGCGATGCTCACACATTCGCGACTCTGCTCGCGATGCTCGCGCTCTCGATGGTGCGCTGTTACGCCTTCACTCTGGTCTCGCGAACCGCGCCTCTGCTCTCGAGTGCTTGCGCCTTCGCTCATTTGCGACCTCGCTCTCGCGTGCTTGCGCTTTCGCTCATTTGCGACTCCGATCTCAAGGTGCTCGAGCTCTCGCTCGCTCGCGCTCTCGCGTTCTCAAGCCTTACGCTCTCACGCTTCTGCCTTGCGTGCTTGCGCTTTCGCGCATTCGCGACCTCTTCTTGCGACGCTCGCGTTCGCGCACTCGCGCTTTCATTCTGCTCGTACGCATTCGCGCCTCCGCTCGCAATGCTCTCGCCTTCGCGTGCTCGCGCCTCAGCTCTCGCGATGCTCGCACATTCGCAACTTCGCTCTCGATGCCTGCTCTTCTGCGCCTTCGCGACTCCGATCTCGCGCACTCGCGCCTCCGCTCTCGCTTGCTCGCACTCTTGCGCACTCGCGACTCCCCTTGCGATTCTCGCGCCCCCGCTCGAGATGCTCGCGCTCTCGCGCACTTGCGCCTCCTCTTGCGACGCTCGCGCTCTCGCGTACTCTCGCATCCTCTCTCGACGCCACGCACACTCGCGACTCCGTTCTCGCGATGCTCGCGCCTCCGCTCGCGACGCTAGCGCTCTCGAGTACTCGCGTCTCCGCTCGCGATGCTCGCATCTCTAACATAAAGTGTGTTTTCTACGTGAAGTGACGCTTTCTACCCCTTCTAATCCGCAACAATCAACTATCAATTACTGTGAAGACCTCCTTGCTATCAGATTTCCTTTGTTTCTTGTTAAGATTATTACAACTGAGGATATAATTGTAAGATAAACTGATATATTGAACACAATTATACGACTTGTCGCAATGACTGCCAAACGAAGAAGAAGGTTAACGAGAGTGATCGGTAACGCCGTTCGATAACTCGTCGCT
>JAQQRZ010000232.1:0-10915 GCA_028455615.1 Lasioglossum zephyrum
ACAACACAAAATTCTTTTATGAAGATGTTGTACGTTCCAGAATGAATGGCTACAAACAGTTTTCAAAGTACACGTTACATTTGTTGAAATAAATTATTAAAGCTAACTCCATTCTTTACGTGTTCTCAAAAAAAATCGTTAGAGTCTGCAGACCAGTGCAGAACTAACAGCAGTTTTCTGTCGCCTCATGAAAAAGTTATCACCCCTTTCTTAATAAATGGTGTGCCTGGATCATGTTGTGGAGCGCGCAGACCGGGATAACATACTCTGCAACTACGAGTATAGCCGGCGCGGCGCGGCGGTGTGTATACAAAACACGTCTTTGCTAGTCACGTCTCACGTACTCTGCTGCTACTGATTTTCTTCCCACAACTTTTCCAAAAATATGGTTTTAGCGATTAATGAAACAGATGCGTTGAAGAACGAACTAACATTGTGGAATAGACGCGTACAAGAGAATAATATAGAAATGTTTCCACTTTTTTCAAAAAATTTTCAAGGTGTAAAAAAATGAGTCCAAAAAATGAGAATTTATTGTATTGTTTCATAGGTAGGCATTATTTGGCAAAACAACTATTTCCAACACAATTTAATATTTTAGATTTTATTTTGTTTAAAGAAAATAGTATTGTAAATAAGATATACAATTTCGAAAATGAAAATATTTCTATTTCAACAATCTGTATCTGAAAAATTTATTTTTATTTACATAATCATTTGTCCTCTGATAGCAAGGATACGTTATTTTCCTGACCTGTTGTTACTCAGACGTTGTGTAGTTGGATGGGCGACTACTTTTATGGTACCATCGGGAATTGTCACTAGACGATCCCTGGAAATCGTCCTAGCCGTAGTATAGTGTTCAACGAGAATCGACGCGTCGTATGCTACGCGAACTAAAATTTATAGTATTTTAGAATTGTTTCTGATGCATCGACATTTTTTGGAAACTTACGGAATCCTCTTCGTATCTCCTTTTCAGCCTCTGTCTACACTGATTCCATCAGCATTCCTGATATATTTTCCCTTCTTTACCTTCAGTTTCTGTTCCCTCCTTCCGTAATTTCGACGTTTCCTTACTCGTTGATTCTAACTTTTTCATTTCCATTCTAACTCCCTTATCTTTCTTCGTAATTTCTTCTATATACTTTTCCGTATCTTCTCTAATTCCTGTGTACACCTTCTGGTAACCTTACCCTTCCACCAACCCTGCTCCCTTCTCTACCACGTTATCGATTGTATTCTCTTTTTGCACTATCTTCCCGGTTCTATCACCTTGACTTCACATTTTCTGTTGGCCATGTTTCATATTTCCCAACCACTCGTCGATTGCTTATCATGTTACCTCTTTCAACCCCTATATGACCTTCATAGGTCATTGATCTAATAGTTAACGAAATATTATCGAAATCATTTTCCATATGCGCTTCCCATATTTTAGTTGATGTAATTTCGTATTCTTTTCCACTTGTTTTGTCAAAAAATGCTAACGCTACTAAAAATACTTTTAATAGGTTTTTGTATCATGTAAAGTTTTAAAAAATGCCTTTTTTATTTTTGCATTAAAACCTATAAAAGTATCTATGTATTACATGTAATTTTAGATACTTAAAATATAGTTTGATATATCGAGTGTTTTCTTGTTCTTTTAAGGTTCTATAAATGTTTTTCGTTCGCTTATACATAAATGTTTTATTGATGCTAATTAATACGTTTAACCAGGTTCATATCCTTGCCGAGAAAGATGACATTAATAAATAAATAATACCAGAATTATTGTTGTTTTTAAAATTTTATTGCCTTGATTAACTAATTACCTTTGATCATTCAAAGCAAGGTAAACCAGCTCGTAAAATATTAATTTATTGTGTGGACTCAAATCATAGAAACCAGTTTGTCCTAGGAAGCGAAGGGGGTAAAACGCGTCAGTTAAGTACAGGCAGGGACACGACAGTTACCGAGGCATTATTGTACTTCGCTCGTTTCCTTATTACCACTCTTTGTTTCTTCCACTAATCCACGCCTTCTTGTTCATTTTATGTTCTCGTTTCACCATTTCCCCACCTGCTTCAATGCACATGCATTCTCCGGACACGTCCGGAAGTTCCATCCACGTTGGATATACAGGGTGTACCACGTAATTGTTTCCGCGATTTTTCGGGAAATCCTTGAATTAAACTTAGTCCCATATCGATGTCTGTGATATTGTTCTAGTTAGAATTTAAAAATAAAATTAACACTAAATTATTGACTTTTATAGAGCACAAAATTCAAACAGTATCAACTGATTAAAAATCGTTTTTTAATCGGAGTATGAAGTTTTACGACCTTATGCCCTTTCATGAAAATCCGTGATTTCGTGAGTATTAATTACGTTGCATGAAAATATACCGGCTTTTACACCATAGGAATTATTTTAATTAAATATCTAAATGGAAATCCTTTACGTGGCACTTTACAGATATTGGCTGATACCCAATTGATCCATAGAATTTTAAAGCTAATTTCTCTTAAGCGATGATATTGAACGGTGAGTTGCATATCAAATTAATGAAATTCCCATGATTAGTGATTTAATTGGGGTTTATTTTGTACACGAATATTTACTAAATATTTACAATCAATATGTACCAATGTGTTAGTAGTCGAATGTATAGATATTTTCGACACAGCCGACAGAGAGTGCCAGTGACAATGACAGCGATACGTCAACTGATGGCGAGAAGTGAAGTGCTTCTTGCTTTGTAAGTAACGCGAAACGTTCAAATACTTCATTATTTTTATTTTTATTGTGATCCATATATGAGAATACAATGTACCTTCAAACTAGTGGGTCATCAAATCGTTTCAGAGAAAAAGTGATGTCATTGGTTTTTTCACATAAATCGATTTTTTGTAAAATCCCGAGATGGTTGACAAATTTTACGACCAGATCAATTTAAAAAATCACCACAAAACAAAATCTAAGGGGAAATGAAATGATAACATGTCGAGAAAAAAATCTGTCGGTACGTAGTATTGGATAAATCAGAATTTCGTTGAAATACTGCAAGTTTCACGCAGATTTTCATAATTAGAAAACGTCCGTGCCATGATCTCTCTATGTTTCCCATATTCTACAATATTTCAGCTTTAACCTTCTCTCTGTGTACTGATATTCTAATGTTAATACATTTTTGGAGCAAAGCGAAAAAAAAATTTGCGGGCATAATTATTTGTGTATTGAAGTTTAAAAGGTAAGTATGCAATACATAAAATATTTGAAACATATCACAGAGACAGCATTCTCTATCTTATTTCTATCGGAATTTCTATAATTTTTACACAAAATTAATTGGTTTACCTCGCTACGTTGACAAAATGGATGAGAACTAAACAAAATTTTCATTTACCTTGAATTCTTTAGCGATTTCAGAGGAAAACAAGAGTACGCAGAAGTATAGAAATTTCATTGTCGAGCGGAACGTGATGAATCACAGAAGACCAATGGAACGCACGTTCTATCTCGTGGCAGTCCACATACAGAGTGTCGAGAAAATAGATGACCAAACTTTAGTAAGATATCCTACTCGTGGGGATGAAAAGAAGTCATGTACACATAGCTGTGAAAACTCTTTCTTCGAAACCATAAACGCTTTTTATGGTTGTACACAGTGAAATGTGATCGCTTTAGAGAAGAAATATATTTAATAAAGCTAAGAAAACTTTTTGAAAAATGGATGAACAAATTAATCGTTTCGAAAAACCTAAAATGTAAACGTTATCTCAACAATTTGGAACATCAGAAAAAAAACATTTCTGACAATTTCTAACAAAAGTTCGAATATTTAACAAATAAAACAGTTAGAACTATTTCAAGTTATCTCAATACTTATGAGTTACTCTGTAGAATCACGAGAACCTTCTACTTATAGAAGAGCGATTGCTCTATTAAAATTAGGAAAAATAGTAAATTGGAACTCAGTGGAGCATTCGATATTACTTGGTTGAATTTCTAATAAAATGTCAATGGCGCTGCTGTTGATATTAACATAAATTCGCATTTTAATGGACTGTTTTACAGGGAGTAGAGTACACAGAAAAGTCAATTTCATCTTGTAAAAAAAGATGGTATGAGGGTAAAGTTAAACGAGGATTCTATCGTGCGGTTGCAAGTTGTATTGGGCTTTATGGCTACGCTCAGACGTGTCTGCGAGAACTTCCAATGCAACTTGCAACTGCCTGAACCAAGCGACGAGGAAAATTCACCTCGTCCAATTCTAGCCTGGGGCGATCAAATGACCAATAAGATAATAAATCTGCTGGACCCGATGATGCGGAACAGATTCTCTCCGGTGAATATACGAAGTTTCGGTACTCCAATTAATTTTCACAAAGTCCAAATCCATTTTTTCATTCAATTATTATAAAATGAACAATTTCTACAATTGCATTCATTGCATAAACAAAGTTTCGTATATTTGTACAACTCTTTAGAATAGATTCTGAATAACCTACATAGCATTCAAATACATGAATAGATATGTGCAGTATTTATAAATATTCAATACTTGCCTTATACAGGGGGTCCCAAAAATGTTGCGTTTTCCTAAAATGAATGATACCCGAGTCATTTGAACTAACTAAACTAAACGGATCAAACAAAGCCGCGGAGAACATTTTCACACAGGAAAAAGTGATTTCAAATACAATAGTTTTGGGATAGCCTGTATTGTAGCACAGTTCCAGTTACGTGTGTAGAAGATTTTTACATTTATTATGCATAGTATAAATATGTATTTATTATTGATTTGAACCGTTTGGTATATTTAGATGTTTTATTGTTTTTATATTTATATCATTACGGAATATTGTAGAAAGTTCTATACGAAAAATCAACACAATTAATCCAAATGATTGTGAAATGATTTTTAATACAGGTATTTGTTTTTTTCGATGAAACCGTCGTCGAAATATGCCAAAATTAATGTAGTTTCGTAGTTTCATAGTGGAACATGCAAATGTTTAAATTTTTTGAGGCCATGCTAACATATATGAAGAAGGTCGAGTTTTACAATTTGAAAAAACAGAATTTATTGTATATTGTATTGCATACATAAAGTTTACTTTCTGGAATCGCGCACACTTTTTAATTATTACTTATTTTTATGTTACGAGTCAAGGAGCTGGCGGATAAGACGTGCTCGAGATTTATATGTATGTGTGAACGGGATTTGTCGTGAACTAGCCGTCACGACGCAAAGTGGGATGGATCGAGAAAAGTAACATTTCACGGAAAAGCAGATCTTCTCATATCGATTTCTAATAAATCTGTATTGCTTCCTAAATGTCCATCACGTCGTAGCTGAAAAAATTAATGTTTATCCACAAAAACTATAGTTAATATAAATTAACGAAGACAGACATTTGGGATGCAGTATTTTTCATATACATAGGTGTCCTGATTACGCTATTTAATATTTTTTCTACTTTTTTTGTGCAAATGAAAAACAGTCCTTTGGGATAACAATTAACGCTGTTAGTTGAGAATGTTTGCTCGCAATGTATTAAAAATTAATATTTAATGAAATGAATAAAACCTATATACTTTCTTAAAATTTGCAAGGTATATCTTTTAATGGACGCAATTGGACGTCGTCGGACAAATTTGATTATTTTCATTAGACCTTCCTCTACATATCCCCACAAAAATCACATCTGGCCCGATCCTGCTTAACAAATAATGACTGTTTCAAGTTACCGGGACGATTCACCTGACGTATAGCAGCTCACATGTAATAATACATAAGTAATTAAATACCACCCAAATATGAATATTTTTGCAATTGCATTAAAAGTTCATACGTACCTAAAAGATTTATGTAATTTTTAACAATAATATTATTCATCTATTAATTTTATTGTTGAAAATATAATGAACGGTACCAATATAACTTGGATAATAGTTTTTTAGTTTTTACGTAGTGAGTATCAATCACTGTTTTTGGGTAAGTATATCTGTCATTGAATCATAGTTAACAATTAAGAGACTCTTCTAGCAAACTGTTTAGATTATCGAGTCGCGAGATGTTTATGCTATGCTGCAGATGAGGTTTTGTTTGTTTTTCTGTAGTTGTAAGTGTTTATTAAGTGTACAGTTTATTAAGTATTCCTATTGGCGTTTGTGTTATTAATATATACATACGCATACGATTTAGAAATACATATACATAAATATATAAAGACTATGCCCGGGTGTGGTAGTGAAATTCGCCCCCAGCGGGATCTTAATCGTGCTTGGACCATTCGATAGCATATCCAAAAAGACCCTTCTCTGCCAAGTTTCAGCCCCATATCTCATCTTTAATCGTAATTGAGAAAAATCGAAAAACCAGTTTTTGGCCGAATTTCCCTATTTATTGACAATTAAAAATTCTGACACATTTCGGATACTAAGCCACATATTAGATATCATATTCAGATTTTTCCGTTTCAAACTCTAGTTATAAAAAATGAAAAATACGAAAAAACCGGAGATATGCAGATTTTATATAGAAATCTTAAGTTGACAATCACAGATTTAATTTAGAAATGAGATATTACCGTAAGTATCATGCTCAATTTTTTCAGATTTTTGTGAGTGTTGCAACAATTTAAAAAAAAAAAATAAAAACCACTTTTTTCGACGTTTTGCCTAAGTTACACTTAGTTTTTCTGAATTAAGAGTTACAACAAAATGTCACTTTTTCGATCCAGCCCACGCGTTGGCACCTCTGAAAATATTCCATATGCTAACTGATACTGTGGTGCCCAAAGTGGTTCGAAACGCACCTTAATAAAGTGTAGGTCTCGTCACGAAATAACCTTAGCAAATAGTTGAAAGCGACGTTAAATAAATATATGTAAAAGAAATATCTTTTTAAAATGTCCAAATGATGTACCATAGTATTGATTTAAAAAGTTTCATCAGATAAATATTTTTTCCTTTATTGAATAATTTTAATGAGTAGAAAATAATACATCGATACTCTTAAATCCTCTTCAATCCTTCTGAATTGTGATTGGGAATCAGAATTATGCTAATTCAATTACATTGTAATTCAATTACGTAATTGAATTACATTATATTTCAATTAATAGTAATCCAATTAAGTCGTAAATGCATTACTATATAATTGAAATACAATGTAATTCAATTACTAAGTATTTTAATCAGATGTGTAATTGAAATACAATGTAATTGAAGGTGTGCAGTAGGCTCATCACGAGCAGCTAGTACATTTATAAATAATAAATTCCTTCTGTTTGAAAAACCTTCACAAACCTTCATAATTCAATTACAATGTATTTTATAATTGTACTCCATTACAATCACGAATTATATTGTAATTTAATTGAATGAAGATCTCAATAATAAATTACAATATAACTGAATTACAATGTAATTCAATTACTTTCTAATTATAATTCTGGAGTAATTCAATTGTAATTCTGTACAACTCTGTTGGGAATGAACGTGATCAAAAGTAGCAGTTCACGCCAGTCCTACCTTGGAGTGTGAATATATTAATAACGTTATATTTAAATCGTTGGAAATATTTTCGATGGAATAAGGTTATTTTCAATGCTGTAATATAGGATTGACCTGAATTTTCGGATATTACAGCGGCGAGGCTATCACGAGCGTCCATCCGCCAAGCTCATCCTTCAAAAAATGAATTCGCTTTCACACTTGGCAAGTGAGACATTGTAGGCACTAAACGCCACGCATTTTTCCTTGGCTCTGTATATCCTCCGTAAAAGATCTTCCTGGACGAAAATGCAATTTCTCTTTTTTCCCTTTGTAACGAACGATGGCTGATATTACTTCCGGAATCAACCGATAGATACATATATTGATCGAGGTAGAAACCGTAAGCAGTTTCGCCTTCCCGCTTCGAAAAATCCAATCCATCTGTTCAAAGTTTTTCTCCCACCTATAAACAGAAACGGGACCATCCTGCCGGCAAATCGTACGCCGAATAAATAAATGCCTAGAATGACATCCAAGACAATTTCGTAGCGATTCTATTTTATTCCCCCTTCGGCCTGATACTCGGTTCCGTTCCTTCGGCAATTCTTATCGCAGTTTCGCAACCTCCCGGGACCGCCGAATTGTATTTCCGAAGAAGACAGCCGGTAATAGAAGAAAACGAAATACACACGCATGCATCCTCACCCACCGAACAACCTCTATTTCGAGGGTGGATTGAAAACTCAATTCGAGAGATCCGGCTTTGTAATCTCAGCAATTTTTTCTGCTACGGAGCAATCTGGGATATTTCATCATCGTTGTCCGAACATCTCTGGCTGGTTAAACTTTCGGATTTCAATGCGATCTCTAGACTGTAAATTTTTGCGATTACTGAAGCACAGGATTTATGCATTTATCACATAAATGAGTGATGAATGGGTGTTTAAAACAGTAGTAAGAGTCGTTTGAAGATGTTTAAAGGGGTAGACTGGTGTCTAGGATTACAATGGTGCCGGATGCGCCCTCTCATTTCTTCATAATGCAAAGATGGGCTTTTTCGGTAGTCAATCGCGCTACATCAAAGATCAATCCTGGCCGCGATCGTCCTCAAAAGTCCTATCTTTACGTTTACGAGTAATTCGCATTATTATGCGGCAGCATGTAGTTCTCGCAGTTTTATGAAAATAGCTACACATGCGCAGCTTTATGCTTTCGAATAATTCAAATTATGCCTGGTAAACGTAAAAACAGGATTTTTCAAGACGTTATTTCTGCTTCAAGAGATTACCACAAAAACATTTAATATGTACTAAAACATTAGCCTTCATTAACTATTAAATTTTTCAAAACAATTCAGTCGAGATTTTCATTAGATTCCGAGAAAACAGCTTGTAACACTTTAGCTGGTACACCCTGTATAATAAATATACTAAGTATATAGGTATAAGTATATGCATAATAAATAAACTTATACAATTTAAAACTCAAATATCACATTTTCGAGCAAATCGAATTTGTAAATGTAGCGAATACGTGTGCTATTAGATAGGAATTGTCTGACGCGTCTGAACATGATCAACCAATCTTGGTTTCTGCATATACTGGGTGTCTCAAAAGTCCTTCAACATCCGGAAATGAGAGGTTCCTGAGATCATTTGAAATGTCACACGACGTGAAATAGCAAATCACAGGATGCATGGGTTCATTGTAACAACCAATCAGGAAGGTCTTGATGGCCTTTACAAACAGTTTCATCATTGTTTTTTCAAAATATAGGTCCTTCATAAATTTTTTAAAAGTGTGAATAACGATTAAAATGGCTTCGAATACCATGAAACGTGATGAAATTGTACTTTTTATTATATATTAAAAGTATAACTGTAAAGGGTCTGTTTACTGAGTTTTTTTATATGTATAAGTGACGCCAAAAAGTTAGAAAACAATGATTAGAATATAAAATATAAATGATTATACAATATATTAAATAATGTGAATAAATACGAAATTTAAGTAAAAAATTAAAAGTGTCTAGAGTTGATTCCACATGTGTATGTGAGCCTTCAGAATATAGTCTTATTTATTTAAAGTCCAATCGAATCTCGCAACTCAATTATAAAATCAACTTCAACATCTGCTATATACAGGGTGTCTCAAAATTCCTTCAACATCCGGAAACGGGAGGTTCCTGATATCATTTGATGCAAAATTTTCCTTTGGAAAAATGGCGTCCACGGCTTTGTTAAGGAGTTATTAACGAAAAGCACGGACCAATTAGAGCGCGACCTAGACGCGTGTTAGCCCAGTCAGCCCGGCGCGCCATTTGTCAATTGATCAACTGTGCTAACACGCGTCTAGGTCGTGCTTTGATTGGTCCGTGTTTTTCGTTAATAACTCCTTAACAAAGCCGCGGACGCCATTTTTCCAAAGGAAAATGTTACTTCAAATGATATCAGGAATCTCCCATTTCCGGATGTTGAAGGAATTTTGAGACACTCTGTATACTCTCTAAAACTAAAGCACGCTTTTATTGATTTACTTTTACATGTAGAATCACCCTGTATAGCAGTCGTGACAGCTTTCAATTGGGCAGCAGGATAATTACAGATATATTGTAAGATTAAACTTCACTTTCGGCTACCAGAAAGATTTAACTTTTTCTTATATAATCCTGTAGATCTTTTTTCGCATGTTTGGAATTTCCAATTTTTTAAAACATGTTCGCGTAACCATAAAGTCTGTTGAAAATATACATTAATAATTACGACGAGGCATAATTAACTATTGATGTAAACGCGGTACTCTGAATACTTCCATATAAAATCGGTAATTGTATGTTTCTGAATTTTAAAAAAATCAACTTTGCATCCAAAAATTTTGAAATAATTCACTGTCATGTGTGCCATTATGGAGAGTGTTCATGAATTTTTTCGTAACGTTTTGTTGAGCAGAGCAGAAAAATTTCTTAAAAAATACCACGTTTTTAAAAACGGACTAAAAAGTATTAAATAATTTTTCCTAGACCCATACAGATTCCTAACCTCGTACAGATAGTTTTGAAAAATTGTGATTGTGAATTTCGAATTGCTATGAAAATACTTGTAAGATTTAAAACGAAAAACGTGGGGCGCAAGATGCATCGATTATCTATTTCATGCAACCCACGTTTATCCTTTGAAATCTTACAAATATTTTGTTAGGGTGTTCGGGCAATCAAAACCATATTCTTCTCATATTTATACACAAGGAACTTTAATGAAGATATATATATATATATATGACTTCCTTTTCCGGTTGTATCAGAGGCTGTAGTGTATGAATAGCGGTGTGAGTTAAAGTGAGAAAAAGTAAAGAGTGTGAGGTGTGAGAGAGCGGAAACAGGTGGAGGAAGGAGTGGGGGAGGTGTGGTAGAAAGCAGGGTATAAA
>JAQQRZ010000233.1:0-10891 GCA_028455615.1 Lasioglossum zephyrum
TTTTTGTATATAAAATTTATATAGGAAGTTTAATATTATTGAGGTTTATATTGAATTTTCATATAAAAAATTTTTTATATGAAATTTATATAGAAAATTTAAAGCAATAATACAGTTTACCCTATAACAATTATTACTGGCGGCTCGGAGTCATCATTCGAGTGCAAAGGGTTAAACAACATAACTGCGGATCTATATCAAAGCTAGTAGCTGAAGTTGACCAATAAATTTAAAAAAAAGGCAGTACTGGTCGAGGAAGCCGCAAAACCATGTGGCCGTACAACTCCCGTTCGCGTCGCTCACGTTACGAAAGAAACGATGTTCTAGCTCGAGCTAGGAAATTCTTCCGCACACGACATGTACTCACCAGATTTAGCTCCTAGTGATTAAGACTGGTTTAAGTCATTACAACACTACTTTACCGATACACAGTTGAACGATGTCCGGGAATATATCGATGAATTTATCGCGCGAAAGCCATCAGGTTTCTAACACGATAGTACCTATGGTGCACGATAGAGGAAGGATAGCCATCGACAGCTATCAACGATATTCTAATGACTCAACTAGTTTTCATATTCTTCCATTACACAGATTTTTCCTCAATTACCAGCACACATTACTGTAAGTAGATTTGTAATCTCTATCCACTGGGGAATCAATACTTTTAGCTGTTTAAAATATTCTTTTTATTTAGCTGACCCGACAGACGTTGCCATGTCCAAATTTCAATAAATTTGTTTGTGAATTCTTTTTCCAGAAACCTTTTCCAGGATCGTAGCGAACAAAACAAATAAAGAATTTCGCATATCCATCGTTCGAATCGTGAGTTATGGTCTTCAGTTCATAGAAAAATCCCATAGAAAAAAGCACTTTCATTTTTCCCCGAATTTTCTATTTTTCTGGGCAACTTTTCCGATTTTTCTTTCCCTCTTATTCGGACTATTACGAACTTTTTTTTTTATACGATCATATTTTGAACTGCACGGGGGTTCATTTGATAGAGGATGGTTAACTGCACCACGCTGTGTCCCATCATATCAGTCAAAAATGTCTATTTGTGACAGAAAAATACATCGGAATCTGCTGGTGTTTTTCTTGATGTTAGCTCTACTTTGAGCTTATTTTTCTGTCATAAATAGACATTTTTGACTGATATGATGGGCAGAGCGTGGTGCAGTTAACCTTCCTCTATCAAATGAACCCTCGTGCAGCTCAAAATATGCTCGTATAAGGTAAAAAAACGAATGCCTGTGATTGCATTCAATTTCCCCATATTCTGTTCATGATGCCAGAGTCTAAAGCAAGTTTAGAGCCAATTTTAGTTCAGCTAGTTAGACCAGATGGCGCCTAGTCAGGACTGTCAACGTGGAATCGCAACAACAAAAATATATGGGGCTTGATTAATGTCTTTTAATAAAGACATTAATAAAAAAAGGGAAAAACGTGGAATCATAGCAAAATTGAAGCGTTAGACTGATACATATGTATGTTTATCAGTGTTACCACAAAAGAAATCTTTCTCCGCGCAGACGTTTTGGTAATACGGATAAATACTCTAGAATAGGTATGTCACGTGCTATGCCTTGCACCTTAAAGTATTAATTAAAGGAACACCACGTGAACACACTCGCGTTACTACGCGCGACCGTGAAGTTATCGATGACTGGTGGTCCTTGTGAAATTGGAGGGAATCGACAGCAGAAACTAATTACAAAGCGAGCCGACAGTTGCACTCCACGGTTTTTTTTTCTTTTTTAAATAGCTCATCCTTTGAACTGGATTCGGTGATCTCGCACTCCTATTAATTAGCAAAATTCTTCGGTGTGGTATAATCTCTTTTTCGTTCTCTGCTTTATCCCTCTTTGAATACGCATCACTTTAAATAATTGAACAGAGTAGATCAGAAGGATTCAGTCATTTCCGCTGCTTTGATCAGGCAGAATTTGTGCAGAAAATTTATTACGTAAAAAAATAGCAAAGAATCGTGTCTATTTCCGAATTCAGCAGATGATCACTGGCACGCAAGTGAATATCTTTTTCGCAGTGAAAATAATTTCGCGCATTAACGTTTGATTTCCAAGCCTACTTTTACCGATACTGGGAATTTATGAGTATGGGTTTTTATAGCGCAATCACGTGATAGAAACATTATTTGTTTCACTACATAATTAGAATAGCATGATATGCTCGCATGTTGAATTTGAAATTAACATTTTTTCTGTAAAAGTTATAAGTGCCGTTTCGAGACACCCTTTCGGAATGTATATTAACCCTGAAGATGGCTACTGAACATTTTCCAAAAATTAAGAAATAAATAAATAGCAGTTTTTAGATGCTCAATCGTGTAGAATTTGAAGTTAGTTAGTGTGAACTCGCGTTGTTTTGCGAATGGTGTTTGACATTTATATTTTAAAAAATGTCATCGGAATTAAAGGACAAACTGTCAGGAACAGAACACAAGTAGAAAAAGAAATGATTTTCAGATTACGTGTCGTTTTTTTCTGCGTTAAAAAAGTTACAATACAAATTTTACTCTTTCACTTTCTCATGTAATTGTTTCAAAATCTTTCTCACATCTCATTTGTTAAATCAATTCTTCTAATCTGTGAAAAAAAGTCAAGTCGTTTGGTCCGATCATAAAAAAGTTATGCTATTTTAAAGAGCATTCAAATTCTTTCGTGGTTCACTGTAGACAAGTTGGAAGAAATGTTTAATTTACGAGTTAAAGTGACTCCGAATGCAAATGGTTAAAGACACTTGTCGTTCACGACAGATATGAATCTGTCCTTCGAATCCGATCGCAGCTACGAATTTCTGTCGCCTCGGGAGCAATGAAAAGCAGAAAAGCGAAACGACCTGTCTGCGGGTATGAAAACGAAAGGAATGCGTATCTCTAGCTTTCTCTATCTCTTCGTCCAGCCTTGTTCCCGGTGATTCTTGCGCGCCGTGACATCGGGACTGGCTGCATTGCACGCGAGAAAGAGAAAGAGAGAGAGAGAAAGAGAGAGAGAGAGAGAGAGAGAGAGAGAGAGAGAGAGAGAGAGATCGGAAAACCGAGCGGGGTCAAAGATGCATTGGGCGAAGGGAGACGAGGGGAATTGTGTTTCAAATAGATTCGGTCCACATGTTACAGTAAAGTCGTAACATTTCTGAAAAGAAGACATTAAAAAATGGCCATGCTTTTGGTAGCTCAAACGCCTACAATATTGATAAAATATCTTTCATTAAACTAGAAGAACCCCGACCGCTACAAATCTTTATCGACTTAACAACATTTGCTCAGTTTTCGGTAGTGAGATCTTAGCGTTATCCAAAGCACTAGATTCAATCAAAATGTCCACTGGAAACAGATACACAATTTTTACAGACTCAAAGAGTGCAATTATGGCCATTGAAGATTCGATGGTTTGTCATCAATCTTGACAGAAGCAATAATTCATTAAATTGTGCTCCCCCTACAACTACCCTTGTGGAATGGTTACCGACTTTTTATTCTTACAAATAAGAATAGAAATGCCAGTATAAGACTACGAAAAACCAGTATCATTTTCAATTTCGAGGGATTTAAATGATACAAATGTCTCATGTCGGAGCAGAGGCGAGAAATATTGCAGTAAATAATATTGTCGTTAATTCCACTGATATTTCACCGAAACGAAGTCAAATAATTCGACTCATGTAAACGAGGTTTAAGCGTGAGATACGTGCTTTCATGCTGTTGGCACAGTTATATGGAAACGGTACAGGAAATAATTCCAAGTTGCAATTGTTACGATCAGATAATTATCCAATTAGAGAGCGTTCACTTTTGTAAAGACATGGCAGCGATGGTGGGCACTGGATTCACACTTTAAACAAGCCTGCACAATTGTCGTGTATTGTGCAATTTCAGTTTCCGCCTTCGTCAATTTGCACTGGGTTAATGGATGAAAAGTTCATTGGACGGTGGAGAAGCTTCAGTAAAATTAATTATGAGCATCAAATGCAATTATTATTAATTCATGCGCAACTTATTATTCATGTTATTCAAGTGCAGCGTACATGGAGACTTCTCATACTAGAAAGGCTGTGTCTCTCGTTGAAACGAGCATTCTTGAATGTAGTGTGGTATGCGCGTCGTACATCCGACTGGATTGGAACGGAATAGAATTTTATCACAGTTTTAATACTTGATGTTGAACTACATTTAAAGAGTCCGTCACAAATGCCAGTTTAACTCAATTACGTTTCTGTTCGAGACATAAATATTTGGATTTTTCGATTTGAAAATATAAAATATTAAGTAATATTACAATATAAAATATAAAATTTAAGAAAAAATAAAATTTAAAAAAATATAAAATTTTTTAAAAAAAATTTTAGAATAAAAATCAAGCCACCTTCGTTACTGGCATAAACAGTTTTAAGTGAAAAAAATGCCGAGTTAATGGTCAAACGAAGATTAAAATCGCGTAAGATGAATTTATTAGAATAAATTAAAAATTGATTAACATTTACTAATTATTACATTGTACTTTTTCAAAAACCGTGTACACCATTACTGTACGAAATAGACTGAATAATTAGAATAAATAATAATTTCGTGAAGGATGAATTTCGAAACGGTTTAAAGGGGATAATCTGGTTACGTCTGCAAGGTGGTTAAGTAAATTTGCCCTGCATATAGAGTTAAAATTAAAAGCGTATTGAAATTTATGCAACTTTTCTCCACACCGAATTTTCGGAAAATTATACATATATGTCGTGCTTTTCTGATCCCGGAATTAGTTTACTATTTTATTTGTAAACCGGATAGTTTTCTGTCGAAAAAATTAGAACGACTCCGCGATAACGCAATTACCTTATACATATTCCTTCCAGCGTATTTATTATTCAATTACTACTTTTTCCATGATTCAAGAGACTCGCCGACTGTTGCAATCTTTAGTTTATTTTCAAAATCGTATTCTTGAACAACGTAAATTTATATTATATTTATAAGAAGAAATATTATATACTTGATAAGAAACGCGAAATTGACGATTCAAACATGTGGATTTTTAAGCAAAATAAAAATATTGAACGGCCCATAGTTGATTTAACAGCACAAAACATTGTATACGCATTCATATAATATTAAAAAGAGATTCAATCTTTTTTTAATATTCACATATACATACAATATTTATTTTATACTAAGTAACTTGAAATATCCATTTCATGTTACGAGGAAAATATTTTTCTCTAAATATTAAATGAATCTTTATTTCATATTAGAAGTAGAATATTTTGTTCCTAATATACAGATAATATTTGTTTCATATTATGAAAAAAATATTTTTTTCTCGTTATAAAACAGATTTTTATTTAATATTATAAATAGAATATTTTTTCCTATGTATACATGTATACAATATTCAGATCCAATATTTTTCTCATATGAAAAAATGTGGCTTAAAAAATATTTTTCCAATATTTGAACAAAAATATTTATCTAATATTTTTGTGCTACTAGGGAAAATTCGTTTCGCCTATGGAAAAAAGTTGATTAATTTCTGGATTAAAATACGAAGAAACTTTGTCCCCAACCGAAAATTTGATGAAAGCTGACCTTTGGAAGACCACGATAGAATTGAAAGATAATCTGGTTGCATCGACGATATCATAAAGTGAGTTTGTTCCTCGACTAATTGGGACATGTTTCGATAAACTAGTCGGGGGTGCCCGAGCATGTACGTATATATCTGTAGTTGGACTCTGCGAGAGGGGGGGAAGAGGGGTGTTCAGTTCGCTTCTGAACAGGAAACGAGCAATTAAGTGGTCATAGCAAGGTTATCTCGCACGAGAGAAGAAGCAACATGCTAGAGGCAGGCTCGTCCGATGATGGCATAGGGTAGCTGTAGAGAACGGCCAGGGGAAAGGAAAAGTGGGATAGAGCAAGCAAGCGAAAGAGAAGGAAAAAAGAAGCGAGGTCGTAAACTCGTTCACGAATCGGCACGAGACCCACGGCGTGTAAAACGATCGTGATTGGAATGCCATAAGCGCCGATGGATCAACTGCGTAGATATATCTATTGCTCTCGGGCCACCGCAATAAAATCGGTGATTTAGTTCGGACTATTCACGGAGGGAAATCGAATAATCGTGGATGTGTAAAATTGATTTACCGCCCAGACACTACTCCCCCCGGCGAGATAACAGATTTTCTCGTCTCGGTTTTGAATTTCCGACGGTCGTTTATTGCCCGAGACAAGAAATTTCACTTTGCTCTTCGTTTTCCATCGCACCGGGACCCGCCGTCGACAATAAATCTCGTCCCCATTGATTTTATGGTTGCAACAAACTTCGCGCCATCGGCTTGCACTCGCATGTACTTTATGCATGTTGCGTTAAACGCGGAAAATGTGTGGGGGTGTATCCGTAAAATGCGGAGAAGACTACCAAACGTACAACCACTGGGAAATTCACTAACTTGCACTGTCATCCCCTAGTAGCACAAAACATTGTATACACATTTATATAATATTAAAAAGAGATTCAATCTCTTCTTAATATTTAAATATACATACAATATTTATTTTATATTAAGTAACAAATATTTCTTTTTAAATATGCAGAAAATATCTATTTCATGTTACGAGAAAAACATTTTTTTCAAAATAATGTATGGATCTTTATTTCATATTAGAAGTAGAATATTTTTACCTAATATACAAATAATATTTATTTCATATTATGAAAAAAAAAATTTTTTCTCATTATAAAACAAATCTTTATGTAATATCAGAAATTATATAATATAATATAAAAATTTCTTAATTGTAATAAGTTCCTTTCGAAGATAAAATGAAATATTCCCTCAAGCAGTGCACAGAAAGTAATAGATATTCATAGTTTTTAATTTTTGTTGTAACTTTTTCTTAAATTTGAAAATTTTATTGAATGTTATTTAAATATTGAATTTATATTTTTCAAATATTGGATTCACATTTACTTTATATTTTTTAAACATTCAATTTATATTTCTTGTACATGTATACAATATTCAGGTCCAATATTTTTCTCATATGAAAAAATGTGGCTTAGAAAATATTTTTCCAATATTTTAACAAAAATATTTATCTAATATTTTTGTGCTGCTATCATCAGTTCGTACAGGGTGTCCTAGAAACGTTGTTCCTCCAAATATGTAACAAATTCTATCAGAAGATCTAACACTGTGTTGAATATTAAACGCGGCAGCTACTGATGGCTTGTGCTAACGCCAAAGCGGAGGAGAATGAGCCTAATCTATGGAGTTTACAAGGGAACTTTGGTAATTCGAAAAGTTTTACTTTTTCAAGCATGACCGGATAGCAAAGAACCCCAGCGAAAGTTCCAAGCGATTTCCCTGTTCTAATACTTTGTTAAAAACATCCTTTAATCGATGATTCATGTTAACTTGTTTTTTGACGTATCTCGCAACTTAAGGTAAATACAAACTGTAAGAAAATACATCAAAGTGAGTGTAATTAATATTTACATGAAATTTTTAAATATAATCAATAGCGTGAAAGAAAGCATAAATATGTGTTCAATTCTTCTATATAAATATGAGTCATGCCTAATTTCATGCTATCTCTATGTAGTTCATATTTTGCAATATGTAACTACCGTTTTAATTACTTATGAGGAAAATGCCATGTATAAGTTGGTGAAAGTCCCATAAAAAACAAATGAAAAATGAAGATGTTTATACTCAAAGTACTCAAGTATTTAATAATTAAATAATTAGCTATTAATCCAGAGTAATAAGTTAGTGGTACTTTTCATTACACTTTCACGAAACGTTTATCTCCTTGACTAAGCGGATCTTAGGGTAGTGGGGGAAACAGATGCAAATTTTTGGTAATCCAGGCGGAAGTAACAAGCCGCAGCTGCACGATAAAACCGTCTAATTCTTACAGAATTGTGGGGAAATCCATCCCGAAAGAGCTTGGTGCTCAAGCGAATGCTAACCGAGATAAACAAGTCGACCAAACGAATCATCGCAGAAAGGCTCGAATAAAATTAATCCGAGAGATAATCTCTTCAAGGACTTATCAAAAAGATCTCTTCTGCGAAATAACTGCAGTCACCTTTACCATCTACTTAATTGTACCTACAGACTCGACTTGAATCTCAGAGATAGCATGTTTTCAACGTTGTCTGACAGCGAGAAAACATCTCATGAAAATGATTTTTTCCCAAAAGTTCTTCCCTATGAACGCCTACGCGACAATATACAAAAGTTCTAAGCTTCGACATGAAAAATTCAGATGCTGAATGTGCGATACAAAAGTGGTCTAACAGGATAAGATGGTCAAAAGTGTCCCAAAACTTCAAACTTCAAGTCGGTACTTACCTCTACCACAAGGATAGTTAAAGGATGGACTTTGTTGCAGTCAATTATGCTGTATTTCTTCTGTTCTGCTCACCAAAATATTATGAAAAAATTCATGAACATTCTACTTAATAGCACACATGACAGTGAATTATTTCAGAATTTTTCGTTGCAAAATCGGTTTTGAGAAAATCCACAAGCATACAATTGCCAATTTTATATTGGAGTTATATACCATGTTTATATTATAATAATATGTATTTTTGTAATTAATATGTATTTTTTTCAGATTTTCCGGATTATGCAAACTTGACCATCTTATCCGACTATACTAATTATGTATATGTACCCTAGTAGCACAAAATATTGTATACACACTCATATAATATTAAAAAGAGATTCAATCTCTTCTTAATATTTAAATATACATACAATATTTATTTTATATTAAGTAACAAATGTGTTTTTTAAATATGCAGAAAATATCTATTTCATGTTAGGAGAAAAATATTTTTTTCTAACTTTTCCTTCTTTTTAATTGAATGGTATTTAAATATTGAATTTATATTTTTCAAATATTGATTTCACGTTTTTTGTAACATTTACTTTATATCTTTTAAATATCTAGCTTATATTCTGTGAATAATTAGCTTATATTTTCTAAACATTCAATTCGCATTTATTAAACATGCATAAAACAGTTAGATCCAATATTTATCTCATATGAAAAAGTGTGGCTTAAAAAATATTTTTCCAATATTTGCAAAACATATTAATCCAATATTTTTGTGCTACTAGGGTACGCACACCGCTCTAGCGGCAACTTCTTACAAATTACGATATATAACGAAAATTTCTTTTATAATTTGGTAGATAATTATTCTTTGTGTGCAGCCCACTACGTAATATTTTATAAAATTGGAAAATTGTTACGACGTGGATCAGCATTATGGATTTTATACAATTTGCACGACATCGGGAATACTTTTGAATAGCTCATAAAATAGATTGTCAGCAAAACCGAAAGTATCTGTTTCTTTGAAATTCCTACTGTGAAGATGCGAATAAACATCGTCAATGTTTTTTACAACGTTGACTTTCGTCAGTAGTATTTGCTGTGACATGGCTCCGCGTTAATCCGGACTCGCAGTGTCAACGGCGAGAGACCCTATCGAGCAATCTACGAAATATTTTTCACTGGATTTCGCTCGATCCTGTTTACACAATCCGTCCTGCGATTCCATTGTAAAATATTGCAACGTTGTATAACAAGCATCTGTACGAACAAAGCTGTACCATGTAGCTTTATAGGATCGGATTCTACGAATAACAAGATATCGCTGGCCGGTCGCGACAAAGCTAACATTCGACATTGTCCGAGCCTAAGTCCGACATGTTGACCGTACGAATTGACCAGCGCAGGGTATTATACATTGTTTGGAGCGAAACGCGAAAAGCGGTTTTAGGGAGCTGTCACATGTAAACGCTGAACAACTCGATCAATTTTCATGATTTTTTTCCGAATTTTTTGCATTATATGTCATACAATCAATTAACCCTCCATTTGCTGCGCCGGAGTAATTTTTCACCGGGAACATCCGAATTGTCATTTACCCTAGTAGCACAAAATATTGTATGCACATTCATATAATATTCAAAAGAGATTATAAATATTAAATATATCTTTTTAAATATGCAGGAAATATCTATTTCATCTTACGAGAAAAATATTTTTTTCTAAATATTAAATGAATCTTTATTTAATATTAGAAGCAGTATATTTTTTCGTAATATACAAATAATATTTTTTTCATATTATGAAGCGGCAGACCGACAGCCGAGCGTCGTTGAACACCAACACATGAAGCTCGCGCTCTGGATTGGTCCGTGTTTTTCGTTAATAACTCCTTAACGAAGCCTCAGATGACATTTTCGTAAAGGCAAATCTTGCTTGAAATGATCTCAGCATCCTCCCATTTCCGGATGCTCAAGGAATTTCGGGACACCCTGTATATTAGTTTTACTCTTAGGTCAATTAATTTTTACATACCAATTTGTTCTTTTTATACCAAAGTAAGCTTCATATATGAATTTCTACTAAGATTTGATTTTATTCTTAGTTCCATTAAATTTTACATACAAACTTATTTTTCCTGAAGCTTTTTGTGTGTTTTTTGCATCAGATAAGTTATTACTATTACTTATAAGAATTGGTTTCTTATTGGGCAAAGGTCACTTAATTTAATATATACACAATTATTAAATGATTTTGTAAGAAATCTTACCAAAATTCCTAGCTTCAGTTTTATAAGTTTCGTATATGAATTTCTACTAACTTTTAGTTTTATTATCAATTGAATTTACATACCAGTCTATATTTTTTTTATAATAAAATAGAGATGAAAAAGTGTGGCTCAAAAAATATTTATCCAATATTCGAAGAAAATATATATGCAATATTTTCGTGCTACTAGGGTAAATACTCAAAATTTGTGGAAATTAAAATAACTTAATTAATAACTGTGCGTAATTTGCATTATTCGTTACT
>JAQQRZ010000235.1:0-10885 GCA_028455615.1 Lasioglossum zephyrum
CTGGAATTGCCCGGATTGCCGCCGCATAATCTCCAATTGAAAGTCGGCTCGGTAATCATAATGTTGCGAAATATCAATCAACCACGTCTTTGTAATAGCACTCGACTTGCGGTGAAGAAACTGATGAACAACGTCATCGAAGCGACAATTATTACAGGAAAGTACAAAGGAGAAGACGTTTTGATACCACGCATCCCAATTACTCCGATTAACATGCCATTCGATTTTAAACGCTTGCAATTTCCGGTGCGGCTTGCATTTGCAATGACAATTAATAAATCACTAGGGCAGTCATTAAGTGTTTGCGGCATTAATCTTTAAAATCCATGCTTCTCGCATGGTCAATTGTATGTCGCCTGTTCCCGTGTTGGAAAACCATCAGCTTTGTTTGTCTATGCGCCAGAAAACAAAACAAAAAACGTAGTGTATCATAAAGCATTGCAATGGAAAAATGGTGACATAACAGAAAAGCAATTGAAACAAAACATGTCTTTGTTTTGAATGTTTACTTTAACATCGATCTTGCAATCGAAATCGAAATGTAAGTAAAACACCTTGAGATTTATTGTGATTTCAAAGTTAAGAGCCTGTTCACACACGGCGGAAACCGCGCGTGTTCAACCGCGCGATTTGAACCGCGCGGACGTAATACAACAAAATAAATCGTTTGGTTGACATGAGATTCTGTCCCTGCGAAAGTCCAGTCGTTCAAAAGTTGTGATGTCATTGGTGCGCGCATTGTGAGTCGCCCGCAAGGGCATCCCGCCCGGAAGGCCTAGCTGCGAGGGCGTGCCGAAGGCACGCCACGAGTAGATAGTATAAAATATAAATATATTTCTCGGTAATTATTTCTTTTAAATGAAAATTATTTTAAAATGAAAATATAAATCGTTTCTTAAGTGAAATGAACATAAAATCATAACTCGACCATTAACTCAAAAATTAAACATTTCTTCCTACCAAGAATAATTACATTCACTATAAATTTTTTCATTTCATAAATATGAAATTGATATAATAGCGCGTACAATATTTAAATGTTTAGTAATTGATCAGGTACCAACATATTTAATAGTGTAAACAATATTTTTGATAACGGCGAAGCAATTTTTCGTGGCGCTTCAGAGCAGTGATGCCAGAACGTGGGTTTTTGGGTTTTTCTCCTCCTCTGCTGCTGCCGGCTCGGTTCCCCCACTCTTACTTCTACTGCGCACGCGCTACATACGAACGTACCTCTAAATACTTGCCTTGAGACTCACACGGGCAGAGTAGAGGCACGTTCGTGTGTAGCGCGTGCGCAGTAGAAGTAAGAGTGGGGGTATTCGGCAGCAGAGCCGGCAGCTGCAGAGGAGGAGAAAAACCCACGTTCTGGCATCACTGCTTCAGAGTCACCACTCGAGTGTTAAGGGTTCAGTTTTCTGTGATCCCGTTTTAATAACCACAGAAATCTGTTCTGGAAAGATTGTTTAATTTTTGTTCCTCGTTGGAAAAGCAAGACAATCGGATTAGAAGTAACATTTCATAACTGAGTGATAATAACCTTCTTGTTAACTGCTGCGCCCCACTACACACACACAAGGCGTGACGGAATCTGTGGCTTCGTGGGTCCAAAACTTTTTGGGCAACTTATCAGTCACGTCGCGCCGTGTTACTCACGCGGACGTTGTGTGTGGGAGATTTCGTTTGCGCGCGGTTTTAGGCCGTTTGTCCACGGAGCGTCGCGTCGTAGACGCGTACGCGACAAAATATCGATTGCAACCAATGTAAAATAATTAATGCGTGTTCACGAAGCGTCATCGTCGTAATAATCGAATCGTACAAATCGCGTACGCGACGCTCCGAGAACAAACGGCCTTATAGTGCGGGGCGGCGTATAGATCATACGCTCCGCATATAATACTCCGTATTTTGTATCGAACTCGCCGATCTACGACAAGCTCCTTACGTGACAGTCAGTGCACGTTTCACGCAGTGCGGGCACAACGTTTCACGCGGTCAAACTAAATTCTAAACGAAGAACTATTATCCTGAAGAATCGGAGAATTTAACTGCAAAGTAAGTCGCAACTATTCCTACGCGCAACAGTACTTTTTATCGATTTTCCTGATCGGTTTCACCATTTATGAAGAAAGTGGACGGTGATCTCACTTCGGCATACTTCTTAGTTTTCGATGCATTGCACAGTGCGGTACTTTGATAGGAATTTGAGACCAAATTTAAAAAATTCGTATAGCGTGGCAATAATTTATATTTTTTTGTTCGGAATTGTTTTAAATAATCGAGGATTTGGAATACTATCTTAGAATTTTCCTTTATTATACACTACATTTTGAAAGAATATATTTTGTGTAGAGAACAGATAAATAAATATCGATAAAAAAACAAGTAAATAAATCATTTTTAGAAAAAGTCCACAGCCGAATTTTTTTTATTCAACATAGAATGTTGAATAACTTTGCGTGTAGCAGGTTAAACGGTTTGTAGCAGAAAAAAATTAAGTATAATGTCTATTAATTACGAAAAAACAAAAACTACAGGATATTTTGAGTCCTTGAAATATCTCTATTTAATTGATTGTTATATTCTTTTATAGTGTTGTGATCGATTCGCAAGGGTAATTCCGGTATGACATGTCTAAGTTCGTTAAAGTCGTGTGTAAAGTTAGTATATTGGATATTTTTGTAGTGATTCGTAGGTTAGATTTTTAGACTTTCCGACGATCCTGAATAGTGTCCTATGAGTAAGGAGTGTGCAATCGTCGGCGCTCGATACAAGAGTTGGTTCGGAGAGTTTAATGGTTTTGATGTCTTTACATACGACTTGTACATCAAGTGGGTTTTGTGGGATAACTATATACCTGTTGCTAGCCGAGACATGTACGAACGTCAATTCGTCGATTTTTACAGGGGTTACCGTGCATTTATTCGGATGGGTGTTCGTTTTCTGTAGCAGTTGTATTTCGCAATTAGTTTTCGATCCTATATTATGGATTGGTAATGTTTGATAACAAATTAACTCATCGTGAACTTCTTTACATTGTTTGTCTAGATATGTTGAGTCTAGTGTGGGTTAATGACTACTGTCTGGCTTATTGTCATTTCGTTGTAGCGGGGGATCGGATATAACCTGGTCAAATGCCAAGTTTTATTGTTTAAGATCGAGGTTTTTATGTAATAGATGAGCTTGCCATTTTGTGTGAGAATTTTTACAGTGCTTATACTAACAAGTGTTTGAAAATTTTCCTCTATGAGAGCAATGGGGGATTTTTGCAATCCCTGTCGTTCTAAATCTTTCAAATGCTGTATGAAGTCACTTAGTTTTAGTAAACGAGAGTGAATTATTCCGGTCTTGTCAATGTGTACCGCGGTTGTTAAAGTTTCTAAATCTATTTCTAACTCGTCCATTAGTAAATTTATTGCGAGAAGCTGAGTTTACAAAGTGATTAGCCCATTGCTTCGATTACACTGTCCAACAAATTTAAACTTTTTTTTTGTTTTCATATAACTATTGGGTGAATCTTATAGAGTTTTTTGCGCTGATTCCGAATCTGGTCTTAATTTTTTTCCTACACGCACAGTTTTTGAAAAACACGACTTTGAAAAAAAATCTATTTTTCAACTTTGAACAAATATTGTGATGTTATTATAAAAGATATTGTATTGTTCTTTACATATGAAGATTCTCTTCAAATCTCCAACGTCGACGTTTTTTGCCTTCCAGAACGCAAAATATCTGCGCCGGACATGCGTTGCCGCCAGTGGTGCTCTGCCACTAGCGCGGTCGTTCGACGGGATATGGCGCGGCGCGGCGTAACGTTGATGCAGTGGCTATAAGCGCACAATATTATATCAACTTATTTAAAAATGTTATTATATTGTTATTTATTATTTATTACTATATTTATTCTGTATAAATTATTTTATATATTTTTTTAATCTTAGTCTCTTGTTTATAGTATATTTCATACCAAAAAGGTCTTTTGCAAGAAAAAAACAATTTATTCCCACAGTACACTATTACACTATTTACAATTCTAGAATACATATTAATAATACGATTTAATATGGAGCAACCTATTCTTATTTATATCTTGAAGTCGATAAAATTAGTCCCATTTATATTGTGTTCGTACTTATTTTACTCGGAAGAATCTTGAATGTTTATTGGTACTATAGGTGCATAGAGAAGACGGCAATTACTGCAAATAAAATTTTTTCAACTCTGATCTACAGTCTAGTAATAATGATACTATAACATATTTTCGATGTATTACTGAACATAGAAATAAGATTCTAATAAAAGCAGTATTTCAATATGCCTGGAATACTTATTCTAGATCCACGAAAATGGCGACGAACGTGTTTGGTAGACCAGCAACAAAGCAAAACTTCACTGTACAGAATTCATCGACGAGCCCTGCACAAAACCGTAAATGGAACATCGTCTGGAGAAATGTGATCATATTCTCGTACTTTCACCTTACCACGGTTTACGGAATATACCTTGGATTTACCGTACTTAAACGCTCTACGATGTGGTGGTGTAAGTTGACTTTCTGAATTATATTTTTCAAAAAACGTAACAACAATACATCAAAGTGAAATATTACGGAGATGTTGATTTGTATTCTTTGGGGGTATATAATTTTATTCCAGTAATTAATAGAATGATTATATTTTTTTAGTGTTTAGTATAACACCGTTTTCGGCACTTGGTGTGACAGCTGGCGCTCACAGATTGTGGTCTCATCGAGCGTATAAAGCAAAGTGGCCGATGCGATTTATATTAATGATTTTACAAACGATCGCTTTCCAAGTAAGATCTTATCTCTACTACTTTCCATCCCCATCAATACCACACTGTATTTTCCATTATAACGAAAATAGTACAATAATCATCGATATTTAACAATAAAGTTAAAAGTAGAATAAATAACGGTAGCAGTACGATAGTTTCATTAGTTGAGATTAAACAGGTTTCTTTGCTTAAAACATAAAGGATTGTATATACACTAGGGTGGTTCTTAACTATAGGAGCCGAAAATTTTTTTCAAAATTTTTTTGGCGCTACCGTCCTAAAATATAACACGTGGTGAAAAAATGATATGTGCAAAATTTGTAGTACATGGTAAATATACATTCTTATATATTTTGTTTTTGTTTTTCAATTCTCTATAACTGTATTCAAATCAAATACGAGGTCAACGTAAAAAAAGCCGCCGCAACTTTGAAATTTCGAAAATTGGATTTCAAAGAAAAAATTTTCTTCAGCATTATATTTATTTCGTCGAACAAAACCTTTGTTTGACACATTTTTTCATATATTTATTAATGACAAAGATATTTATTTAACGTGGTCACTACACGCAGTTAGGGTACCATAATCAAGAATACCTTTTATTTGTAATTCTATACATTTGTATTATGACGCACGAAATATTATTAAAACTGAACCTATACACAAAAATTATTCGAAAAAATACTTAATATAAATTAAAATAATATATGAAACTTGTTAATAAAATATTTTGTTTATTTCCTTTATTTCTTATTAATATAGCATTATATTCCGATATCAAATTTACTCCTCGTTCTACAGTATCGTTAAATATTTTCAAAGTTTTTACTATTTCTACACCCGTTTTAAAAGTTACCTCGTTTTCCCAGACTGACGGATCTATCTGTAGAAAATCTGTAGATACATTTTGGTCCAGTTTAGAAAATAATTATGTCCGTAGAAAGCTCCAGGAGATACAATCAAAATTGGACTTCTGCTTAAAACAGAAGCATCAAAGAGGTAATTATGTAGATTTCCTTGAATTGATGATTATTGTCCTTGGTGGAATTTGTTGAAAAGGAAACCGTTTTCATATTCCTAGATCTGTCAACCATTCTAGATGGATGGCTAAAGCCATATATGTATTAAAAGAAAGAAAACGGGTCTAGAAACAGTAACAACTTTGAAAATAGTTAGCGATACTGCACAACGAGGTGTAAAGTTGATATCGGAATATAATGCTATATTAATAAGAGACGAAGCAAATAAACAAAATATTTTACAAATTTTAGAAGAGTACCGACAACGGTATTCGGATACAAATAAATCTAGCTTTTCAGACGCCGTATACTAACAAGTTTCATATATTATTTTAATTTATATTAAGTGTTTTTTCCAAAAATTTTGTGTATTGTGTATAGGTTAAGTTTGAATAATTTTTCGTGCGTCATAATACAAATGTATACAATTATTAATAAAAGGTATTATAGATTATGGCACCCTAACTGCGCGTAGTGACCGCAATATTTAAACATCTTTGTTATTAATAAATATATGAAAAAATGTGTCAAACAAAGGTTGTTTTGTTAGACAAAATAAATATGAAGCTGAAGAAAATTTTTTTGAAATCCTATTTTCGAAATTTCAAAGTTGCGGCGACTTTTTTACGATGACCTAATACTTTATTTACATATAGTTACAGAAAATGGAAAGACAAATTCAGCGATATATAGAAATGTATATTTACGATGTGCTATAATGTAGAAAATCAATATTTAAGAATAAACAATTTTGAAGCGCTCTGCGGCACGGATTCCCATTATCCGATTGAGCTGAAATTTTGCACATATTATTTGTTCACCAAGTGTCATATTTTAGAAGGGTAGCACCAAAAAATTCGAAAGTTGTAAAATAAGAATCACCCTAATATACATTCAATCCTTTTGTAGCTGGATTGCGGATCTTTATCTAAAATAAATATTTTCTGAAATCGATTGCAACAATTAGCCGCCACTTGGGATTGTTTTTCTTTTTACCACGTTTTTATTATTTAATAAATTTTTTAAGGTAATGTATAGAGTTTAGGTTAGGTTTACAAAAACTGGTTGTCTAACAAGCCTCCTATAACACAGTTTGCATACAACACGTATTTTCCATATTTCACGACTTGATAAACAATCTTCATACAACCCCTTTAATTAGTACTTCTAAGATTTTCTTGACACAGTTTCGACGCGACTCGGAACGAATTGACTGTGTTATAGGAGGGTCGATCGAATTTTCTAGATTTCTCCTTGACAGTAATCTGTATTCCAACGGCTATTCTTGCAGAACCATATCTACGAGTGGGCAAGAGATCACAGAGTGCACCACAAATATACTGAGACGGAAGCAGATCCTCATAACGCACGAAGAGGATTCTTCTTCTCGCATATGGGCTGGTTGTTGGTCCGCAAGCATCCTGACGTATTAAAGAAAGGCGCCACCGTTGACATGAGCGATCTGAAAAATGATCCCATCGTGGCCTGGCAGAAAAGGTAAGAGATAGCTGAATTTCTTTCAAACTTTTTTTTTTATTTATTTATTTATAAAGGTCGCATTAACATCGAGGTTATTAGCGACCATTTTGGTATACAATTATAATTCTTTCAAAATGTTCACAATTCATGTTGTACATACACAGTGTCCCAAAATTCTCGTACTCTCTTGAAAGGGGCCATTCTTGACGTAATTTGAAGCAACATTTTTTATTAATGAAAAACACGGACCAATCAAAGCTCGGTTATGGCTGACGGAATCCGGCTCGGCCAATGACAACGCCAAGGTCTGCTATAGCCGCGTTGTGATTGATCCGTGTATTTTCGTTAACCACTTCGCAAACGCGGACGTGTTAACTCGCGACTTCGATACGGTTCGTACAAGATCGGATCCGTGTAAAGACGCGACGCATTGTCGCTTCTGAGGCGCCACATACTTGTAAACACGCGACTTCGAAACCGTTCGTATAAGGTCACAGTCGTGTAAACACGCGGTGCAATGCCGCTCCGAGGTGCCATGGACGTGTAAGCACGCGGAAGCGGCATACGTCGCGTGTTTACACATCCTATGCATCTCGGAGCGGCATTGCGCCGCGTGTTTACACGTCTGTGACCTTATACGAACTGTTTCGAAGTCGCGTGTTTACAAGTATGTGGCGCCTCAGAAGCGACAATGCGTCGCGTCTTTACACGGATACGATCTTGTACGAACCGTATCGAAGTCGCGTGTTAACACGTCCGCGGTAGCGAAGTGGTTATAATAACTGTTTAACAAAAGCACGGAGAACATTTTCGTAAAGGGACATTTTACCTTTAATCACCTTCCGAAAATGACCCGTTTCAAGGAAGTACAACATTTTCGGGACATCCTGCAGAATTAATTAAAAGGTTCTTCCTAACTCTTTCTATGGTCAGTCGAAGTACAAAACAAAATCAAAAATTTGTTGTACAGTGTGATTTATAGGAGCGGGCGGGTACCCGAAGTCGGGTTGGTTCGGGAACCCGAAAATTTATATTGTTTGGGGACTCAAATATCATAGATTTTTGGGTTCCCGATCCGATTCGACCATTAATTACCCGGCCCGACCTGAACCCGAATATCCGATTACTCGCCTACCCCTAGTAATTTACCATTCAAGGCGTTGCGTTGATTCGGTCCAATAACCCGAACGGTTACTGGTTCCGTTGACACATTTAGTAACTTCCGCCTCCAATTCCGACAGGTGGTACTTCATATTGATGCCGCTGTTCGCCTTTATCATCCCGATGTGGGTACCTTGGTACTTCTTCGACGAGAAACTATTATATTCCTGGTATGCAACCGTCTCGAGATACACGATGTCCTTGCACCTAGTCTGGTTAGTGAACTCTGCCGCTCATATATGGGGAATGAAGCCATACGACAAGTGAGTATACTTTATTTCGTAATCAAGTATTACACTCCTCAAAAGAATTAAAGGATCACCTCTGCGAACCCGAAAACTTGCTACCAGTTTACGTGATCATAACTTCGGCCAAAATTGCTGTATCGATATCGTTAAACAATGGTTTGAAAGCGTGAAACGTTTAGTTTCAGATGCTCCGTTTCAAACTTTTGGTATATTGTTTTCTTTACAAAGTTATAGCGAGATAGACAACATTGACGGTTAACAAAAAAATTTTGCAACTTTGTAACGTCACACGGGGTGAAACAAATTTTTTTCGATAAATCGCGTTAATGTCATTTGGAAGAACAATCTTTCCTGTATAAAACGTGTGGTTGTTGATTATTCTGCGATTACTTTTATTCGAGTTATTCAACATTCAAGCAAATGTTAGCTTTTTAATTTTAATTGGCTCCAGAAGGCGAAAAAATTATCGGAGAATCTTGTTGAAAAAAAAAACAATAGAAAGATCGTTTCTTTCTCTTCAAGGCAATTCTTTTGTTTTTTCAATTTCATTAACATTTCGATATACCAGGAGTTTCTGAAAATATGCTTAAAATATTCACAATTTTCATTTCTCCTTTAACTTGCTATATCTCGGCGAGAAATGATCGCAATAGTTATTTTTCTTAATCTGACGAAAAAATATTTCAAACAAAAGTTTAACAGTATTCACATACTATACAATTGTAATATATAAAATTATGAAAGAATTTTGTTTAAAAGGAAAAAACATGATCGCTTCAATTTTTTAAACATTAAATTATATGTTTGATTTTATAATGTTGTAGCTGGTGTTAAGTCGAATTCAACGATATATAATAATCCGGCTGATATTGATAATTGATAAAGGACTAGAGCTGGTCATCCTGCGAACTTAGTTGTTGACTTAATCCGAACCAGTACGCGTCTTGTGAGATATGGCCTTATTCCCTTTCAAATCCTGCTTGAAAACTCAGCTCGTACAGACAAGTTAGTTACACTTTCCCCTCATTTCTCAGTGCGTGAAAACCGAAAGTTCGGAAATTATCTTCCGCGAAACAATACAATTGATAAAATACAAATGTATCTCGTTTAATCTACCTATCGTAGACCTATATTAATCTCATTTTCCATATCTATTAAAACTCCAGTAACTAGTAAGATGCCCCACCTAAATAAACCTTTACCGCTCGAGGTTTATTTTACATTATTAAGAAAGTTACGAGAGCCGACATTCCCGAATAGCTCAACCTTACCGAAATCCTGTGACACGCGGTGATGAAACAGGCACCACCTAGTTCACAAGCATTGTTTTCATCAGCAAAACAGCGTTTGCGGGAAACAGTTGTTTGTCCTTATACGAACATAATAGGAGCTGTGTGAGGGCTCATTGTAAAGAGGAAGGTTGATTGTTCTAAGGTGCACTCATGATTTCAGTAAAAAAAATCGTTTTGTATTAGAAAAATACATGGGAACCTGATGGTAGTTGTCTCGATTTTTCCCTCTATTTGAGACGCTCATATTATTAATTATAAACATAATCTCGTTAAATCATGATGGAAACAAGCTACAATCAACCTTTCTATTTACAATGAGCCTTTACATGGCTCCTATTATGCTCATATAATGACAAACAATTCGATCTCGCTAACATGTTTCACTTGTTTTTCTAGTAATATTCTAGTAATATTCTGCCTATCCCTTAAGGAAGCGATAGTGAGAGTTGGTAGACGGAGAGAGAGAGAGTAAGTGGTAAATGGTGATTTGAAACCGTGAAGAGATCAATTATTATCATTACTTATTTACTTACTTACTATAGATCAAGGTATATTTTAATCGGAAAAGTAATCTCCGTTTGCTTTCACACATTTCTTCCACCTGTTAGGAAGATTGCGAATTCCTTGACGGTAAAAGAAGATGGTGGTGTTGTGTCGATAAAGTAGGCAATGGCTTTTTTTACTTGGAGCGATCAGAACAGGTGAAAATCCGATGGAGCTAGGACTGGCGAATACGCCGGTTGTGGCAAAACATCTCAGCCCAACGAATCTAACTGCTTTATCCCTGGTCGATTTTGCTGTGTGTGGTCCGGCATTGTCATGCAGTAATATGACCGGCCTAGGCACCGACGAGATACTGTTAAAGACTGCCAGCCTTACGGGACTACGT
>JAQQRZ010000236.1:0-10874 GCA_028455615.1 Lasioglossum zephyrum
AATATTATACAGTATTTGAAATATTTGTTTCGCCAAATAATGCCCACCTCTGTTTCGTCGACAGCGAAAGAACGAGCAGTAACGAGAGCACGTAAGAGAACGTTCTGACCGTTAAGCTGTTAAGCTATAAAACGATCCTATAACCGTGCTCATAATCGCTTTACCAAACCCGGACGGACTGTAGCAAGAGAACGCGCGAAGATTTAAGGGTTTTCCCGTTCTTTTGAAAAAATTATTCCGCACGGTGTCGCGCTCTGTTCGTCGGTGGGTTTAACGGCAGACTGTACGATGATACGGTGTCGCAATAATTTTTTCAAGAGGACACGGCTTTGTTGGACACTCGAAACCCATCTCTGCCTGTCGCCGTGTTTAATTTACAACCTCACAATTTCTCGGCTGTCAACTGTATGCAGATGCAACCTATAGAAACGGAACGCGGCGCTATGAGAGAACAACGAAAAGCGAGGAACACAATTGCAGCCTGGCACGATATCAAATACATTCGCTGATCGGTCATGTTATCCTGTCGTTTCTGATCACAGAATAATCGTAATTAAGTCTGCGAAGAATGGAACTGCAACTACTACCTTTTGATATGGAGATAATCGTTAGAAACAATCAATTTTATTTTATTTAATATTAACACTCGCAAGTATGTATCAGAGTAGGACACAAATCAACTAATAATTAAAAATGACTAAATGGTCTGATTGATTGTTAGTCGTAACAGAATAGTCATTAGTTAAAACTTTTTGATTAGTTAGTCATATCTACACAAACATATACACAGGGTGTCTCAAATTTAAATGGCAAAACTTCAGGAGCGTGTAGGGGACCGAAAAACTAAGACAAAAAGTCTTTTAGAGATTTGCTCGTTTTTGCTTCGTTTTGGAGAAAATCGCAAAAAAAACAAGTTTTTATTTTTGTACTTATATTTAATGTAGATATTGTTCAAAATGATGCCCTCTTGCAGCAATGCAAGTATTACATCTAGCACTGACTTGATAAATTACAGCTAAACATTGTTATTCGGTCTCTTAATTGCTCTCTTCATTAACTACATTAAATCGATGATAACGCGAATAAAATGTACATAAATAAGAACAAAAATGAAAACTTGTTTTGTTTATTTTTTTACGATTTTCTCCAAAACGAAGCGAAAACAAGAAAATTTCTAAAAGACTTTTTATCCCGAATTTAAATTATATATGTATATATATGTCTGTGTGTGTGCCTCTAAGGAGTTCTTAGACCACGTCAAATGAATTTCATAAATATCCTGGTTTTAAATTTTGGAACGAAGAATAACACAGGATAAAAAGTAAACAAACAGATTTAACTTTATTCATATAAAAATTCTATTAAAAAATCTGAAGCTGAAATTCTACGTTAACGGTAGAATCAAGTAGTGCTGTCGAACATTTTGAAATACTACCAAGTATGTAACTGTAGGCACCTTTAGCTGCCATAGGTGGTATAGTCACTTTCCGAATACGAGCTGCGTTCGATGTGACTATAATCGTCTTTAGCAACAGAATGGTTCAATATAGGTGCGATACCCGAGTGAAAATGTGGTCACAATATTGTAGCTTATAAGTTAATGGTCAAAAATAGTGATTATTACACAACGGATCTATACGTTCGCGTTCTCAGATGAATGTGTCGGTGTGGAAATGAGTTCTTCCCCATTAACTTCGCGCAATCAATACGGCCGTTCAAACGGAAATAATTCTCCCGCTGTTTCGCGGTTTTGAAACGTCACGATAACAATTAACAGAGAGCTGGATAATATTGAAATCTCTCGGTGTAATCTTATGAATCAGTATAGCGTATGTAGAGGAGAAACTTGCCAATGCGTGCCGATTATCTAAATTGAATCCCGTGAGCTAATTCCTTATTTATTGTGCACAACTTGTCGTCATCAATATAGTATCTGCAGTCTGTTGTTTCCGTAATATAACTTTTGTTTTCCCATAGCAACCCATTGTTTTGTGCTTTGAAAATTGAATTTAAAAAATCAGAAACATATGACTTTTATAAATTGTATAATATATCATAATTATTATAATATTAATATATAATATTATATATAATAATCGTTACAATATTAATATACATATAATATTGTATACGTATAATTATTATACATTAATATTATGATATATTTAATATAATGTATATATAATAAATATATACAATATTCTATATTAATACTATAACGATTATTATATTATTAATATACTAGGGACCTCCGCACATCTCTCTCTCTCTTTCTCTCTCTCTCCCCCTCTTCCGCTCTCTCGCGTTCAATTTTCGGTTCCCCTTCGGAAGACAATCCGCACGGCGTTTTAGGGCGACAGAAACCACAAAACTATTTTATATAATAGAAAGATAATATTTATACTATATTAAAATATATTTTAATTATATATATTATATATAATTTTAGATGTAATTATGTATAATTATATATAATTATTAGAATATTAATTTTTATGTAAAACTCGAAGTCGATCGTAAGAAATGGAAATTAGATTAAAGTGTATACTTCCAATAGTTTCGCGAAACGGAAAACAATTTTTTTAAACAATTGTTAACATCGTGAATATATTTTCTCATAGATATATGTACTAAATAAATCTACTTTGTTTTTAATTGTTCATGGACTTTCTGCATAGTACATTAACCCTTGTACTGTGGATACTATTAACGATTTCATGCCAGCCATGGCAAGATCCATTTAAGCCTTTGCGAATCAATTTTCTTGGAGATCAATATTAATCTTGTTATCTCCCTTAATATGAATAACTATGATTTAAACTGGTTACTGAAAAATTAGAATTTAGATAGAACGTTCATAAATCTGGGTCACAGTGGAGCTTCCGTCCCTCCCCGAGAGTCAAATATTCATTTCGAAGTTGAAATAAACGTTTTTAAGAACCGGAAGGTATTTCTTTTTTTTTTTTACAAAAATCGGTAAATATTGAAAATTATATAACTTATATACCTTTGCCTTCTTCGCAGAAGAATTAATTTAATTATCTGTGTTTCATCCTCAAATCGAATTGTACTATTTTAGGGGTTTCCCATCATACTGTTTCGAAATCTAGGATAATTATATAATTGACTTATAAGGATAACTTAAGAACGTAAAATTGTAAATAGATTATTTTCTAGAAATATTAAAGCAAGGTGCAATTAATATCAATATTACAATAAGGTGCAATTAATATTGTTTTAATAAACAAGACGAAATATTAAAACCTGTTTGCATGATTTATATTACTTTGTTAAAGAAGCATTTTCAAATTTCTTCGAAAATTAATTAAACAGTACAGTATTGGCAAGTTTCGTCTACGATCTACATTCAGTCTTGAAGAAACCATGCTTGAACATATGCAAATGGCTCGTATTAATTAGTACCATTACCAGCTTTAAAAAATCGAATTTTATTGTAGTTTCATGTGCGTCAAATAATGTGTCAAACCCTTGTCGTATCATTTTCTTTACAGTTACAGTAACGAAACTGTCTTTATCCCCAAATAAGTCATAGAAGAAACAAAAACTGCTTAAATATTGATTACTAGATTGCGGCTCTTTATGCAGAATAAAAACTGTCTTCATCAATCGTAAGACACAGAAGCCATATAAAACTTTCATTCTAGTTACAACAATTTTAATAAATCACGAATAACGTTTGGACGTTGTTAAATCGCCTGAATATTTTTACATTTAATATTGATTAAACATACATAGAAACAAAAGCGAAAAAAGGCACATACAGGTCGAATTGAATAACCTCCTTTTTTTCGAAGTCGGTTAAAAACAAATCAAATTTTATTTCATTTAAATAAGAAGTCGCAACATTCACAATTGTTGGACTTCGTTTAAAATCTTCGTGACGAGCGTGACTCGTAGGCAGAGATATTGACTAGAAAAGTTGCCGATAATTAATTTATAAACTATAATTAAATTTAAAATTATTTAAATATTTTAAATTAAATTAAAATCTTCTAAATATACCCAATAACCTAGCTCCAAATAACAATTGTATATACATATAACCCTTAAACTTTCTAATATAAATTTTTATTAAATTAATTCAATATAAACTTTATCAGTATATTAAATATTAAAAAATTTCATTAATTTGAAAGTATAAATTCAACTAAATTACTCTAGGTGAGACGTACTCTAGATGATCTGTGACACGAATCGCATCTGGGGAACAATACAGCGAAAATATTTGATATCGAGTGCAAGTTGCATGTGCACGCACCGTTGAACGTAGTTGCTCGAGTACGAGAATTATACCGAGCGAGAGAAGCTGCATCGTATGTATACAATGCACCCTGATCTGCGCACGGCACCGATCTATGGAGGCAGATGTATTTAACTACAGCGTGAGCCAAAATTTGTGGTATAAATGCAGTGGTGGATCTAATGGTAAGCGCACTGAGAGGCCGCGTGGGGGCCTGAATTTCAAAGAAAGTTATTTAATGTGTAACGGTATGAAATTTTTCATTACTTTTCTTTTTTGTTAATAAGTTTCGGGGAGGTTTCTTGCAACTTCTATTTCTAATTTGAGTTACAGGGCCCCAAAATTTTTACCGTATGGGTCCTCCACTGGACCTGAGGAGTCCATAAGGCCCCTAATTCGTAGCATTAATCTGTTTTTACAAAATAATTCGATTTATTTACGAAAAATTAAGTTTAGGGGAGTTTTCGTGCAACTTCTGTTTCTAACTTGAGTTCGAGGGCCCCAAAATTTTTACCGCTTGAAGCTTCACTTGACTTGACCCTCCACTGGGCCCCCTGGATACCATAGGGCCTCGAATTCGCAGCATTCATTTGTTTTTAAAAAACAAGTCAATTTATTTACGAAAAAAATTAAGTTTAGAGGAGTTTTCTTGCAACTTCTATTTCTAACTTGATTTACAGGGCCCAAAAATTTTTATCGCTTGACTGGAGCCGCCACTGTACAAATGAGGACATGAACATAGTCAGTTACTAGATGTAGATATTAATTCGGTGCCTTTTTAAAACAAATTTAGTATTTATTTATAACGTAATCACATGTCTGCTATTTTTCCAATTAGTCTCCATTGTTTTCAATGAATTTCGTTGATCTTTCAGGCAACTGTCGAATTCCTTGACGAAAGAAAGATGGCGGTTTTAACGTGATGAATTCGTTAATACTTTTCTGCACATCTTCCAATGTTTGGAAATTCGATTCTGCTACATGATGCTGAAGTGATCGGAATAAATGGATATTCGAGCAAAATTCAATTCATTCATCAAAATCAAAGAAGCACGATTCATCTAAAGTTGTACGCTAGTATAGCTGCTCGATCGGACACTTTATGGTATCCATAAGCCATAAACTATTAGCATGCTCAAGAATAATGTGAAACCGAATAGCTACCCCCAATCTATGCGCACTTGACGAATTTTTAAAGTCAATCGTCTCGAAAATGAATACTTCAACGCAATTTTGTTATTATCAGCTGTACCGTCTCTCTGACTTTGCTTTCACCGTTAATTTTGGCCCAGGTTGTATAAACTCTCGGCCCACTCAAGAAGAATGTAAAGCCGAATGAGTACCCTCATTCTCAATACGTCGAAAATTCCTTCGACATCCGAAATGGGAGGTTCCTGAGATCATTTGAAGCGACATTTTCCTTAGCAAAAATGGCGTCCACGGCTTTCGTTTAAGAGTTGTTAACGAAAAACACGGACCAATCAGAGCGCGCCTACAGCGGACTATGAGTGAACTAAAAGAAAAATGTGGCTGCAGATGATCTCAGGAACAACGCATTTCTGGATGTTGAAGGAATTTTCAGACACCCTGTATATCGAAAGAAAACTGTAGAAGTTAGATGGAGCATGATCAATTTTTAAAGTCAATTTCCTCGAACAGAATTTTGTTATTACACGGTCCAACAAATTGAAACTTTTTTTTTGACGTTTTGATTCTCACTATACGATTTTTATAGAGTTCTTCACGTTGATTTCAAATCTTTTTTTATTATTTAACGTCACTTTTTGAATTCTTATGTGAGAATTATTTTGCGACGGGACGTACAGTTTAGAATAAAAGTGGGTTCCAAATTCCGAATCTGTCCTTAATTTTTCTCCTAGACGCAAAGGTTTTGAGAAATTTCAGTTTGAAAAAAGAGACATATTTCTCGAGAATTATTTTTAAGAATTGCATAGGTAGAATCGAAACGTTTTTTTGGCTGTTGAACCGTGTTATTAGGTGTACTATCGTCTCGACCTGGTTTGTACTGTTTATTTTGATG
Organism: Lasioglossum zephyrum; assembly: GCA_028455615.1. Classification (NCBI taxonomy): domain Eukaryota; kingdom Metazoa; phylum Arthropoda; class Insecta; order Hymenoptera; family Halictidae; genus Lasioglossum; species Lasioglossum zephyrum. The sequence continues at coordinate 6,303 of JAQQRZ010000236.1, forward strand.
CAGCCTGTACAAACTAAGTTAGCCATGCTTTCTAGTGTTCTCGGCGAACGATGCGAGCGAATGATTCGTGTTTATCGGGAGATAGCTGGATTCGGGAACAACCGTTGGAGGGATCGGGAGGATTAGAGCCAGTCAACGGGAAACGCGAAGCGTCAAAAAAAAGAAAGAAAGAAAGAGAGAGAGGGAGAAAGAGATATACAGGCTAACGTTGGATCGCGAGAAATCCCTGAATATTGTTTGATCGGTGCATACGAAATGTCGGACCTTTTGTGCGCACGGTGCTCGCTTAGTAAGCTTCTCCGCTGATTTGGTCGATTTCTCGGTTCGCCAGGGATTATACGCGAAAAACTCTTTTTTCCTCCTTTCGCAAAGTTGCCGAGCCTGAACTGAACGCCGCTCGCTGATTTAATTAAGAGCTCCAATTAATTGCTACCGCTAATTGCTTCGGCTTTACGACGCATCGTTCCTCTCGCAAGCCAACCCGACAGAATGTACAGAACAATTCACTCGGGAAGATCACGGTTATTTTACGGCAGAGTTCTTGATCGATCAGAGCACCCGGACTTCCTTGTCATACGGCTATTACGTTTTATCATAAATACATAAAGATCCGCAGTCTGATCATTAGATTTCGGAGCTTTATGCAAAATAAGAAGTTTCTGCATCAGTTGTAACATACAGGGGCGAAATATAAATTCACATTTCCCAGTAATCATTTTAATTAATCATAAATGCATAAAGATCTAATCATTAGATTTCGGAGCTTTATGCAAAATAAGAAGTTTGTGCATCAGTTGTAGCATACAGGGGCGAAATATAAATTCATATTTCCCAGTAATCATTTTAATTAATCATGAATGCATAAAGATCTGTAGTCTAATCATTAGATTTCGGGTATTTATGCAAGTTTGTGCATCAATTGCAAATATCATCTTAATCATCTTAATGAATCATGAATTCGTAAAATCCGGAGTCATTCGAAACATCATTCTCTCAAAACCAGGGATAAATCCTGTGTGTCCGTTGTAAAATAACGAAACTCGTTCGCTGTCACTATCTCACACGTTGGGAAACTATACTGTCAACGCGATCGAATAACATGCACATCGGTGTCGTTCAATTCATAGTATTCCCCTAAGCAATTCGTGTAAATCAGAACTGGGTAACCTCAGGAGCCCCACCATTAATTTTCCGCCTTCCAACTCTTCGGCACCGCTCCTAGCTCGACTTTGAAGGCGTTCATATTTGTTAGACTTTGTTTAAATTCTTTACAACGAGGTATGACTCGTTAAAATACGGCAAGTGGTTTAACAGAAGCTCCCTTCCTATTGTAAAATAATCTCGAAGCAGAACAACAGGCTCAAAGACTAGTTCGTTGAGAGTTTCGCTACAAGGTACGAAACCTCAAGGAGGTAGTCCTCATCGCTGTTGAAAAAGTCGACGGCACTGATAACATTTGTAGGGGAGAGTGTTGTACCTTTGACCAGTTTTGCTTCTAACATTTTTTCTGTTTTCACTGAAAAGTAATATTTAATTCCACGAATCTATACTTTAATATGTTGGTTATCTTATGTTACGATTTGAAGATGTCAAATTTACTCAAAGCACCTTTTTCATCTATTTTTCAAAATTAATACCAAGTAGTTAAATGAACAACATGGAGTTGTACTTTTGACCAGTAGATGTTGTACGTTTGACCAGGAGTTAGGTTAGGATAGGATAGTTTTATCAGGTGATTGTAATAAAAAAAAAATAAAGGCACACAATGGTATATTAATAACTTTAAAAATATATATTAAATATAAAGCTTGAGAATCTACACGAAAAGATAGTTGGTCTCTGAACTTCCATCGATATCATTGGTAGGCTTCCTAAACAATCGTTTTTTTAAACTGTCCGATTTTTTATTGTTTAATGCTAAGGTTACTTTTTTAATTTTTAAGTGTATTGGCTTTGGGTGAGGTCTGACAGTTTAGATACAATATACGATAAGAAGAGTCACTAAAAAAAAGTAGTAACTTGTTTTTAAAACATATTTCAACTAGCCTAATGGACTAACTGACTTTCAAGTTATAAAAACGGGGTATTTTTGTGTGAAATAATTATTGAATTAAAATTTACTGTTAAATCCAGAGTAGTTCAGTAGGCTTGCTATTTATTTAGGTTGGTCGGACACTGAAGACAACAGTTTCTTCAACAGAACATTGCTTTTAATTATTGCAGGATTATTTAACATGATGTTGTTGTACCTCTGACCTGGTCAAAGGAACAACACTGTGCTGGGTCACCATTATCTTTCATATTCCTATAAAGAGGTCATGTGTTGCAAGTTTCACATGTGTATGAAAAGATAGTTTTATCAAGTAGAGCCAATAAAACATACTCAGGAAATCTACAAAAAAATAATTAAAAGTAGGACAAAAACTTACTTTTCAGTGATAAAAAATTGTCTGACGAAGCTCATCAGAGTAGCATCCTTTCAAGTAGTCTGGTATGTTTCCTTAGTAGTGCCTCTACGATTTAGTACAATCAGATTCATGAAATGGCCTGTATATTTCTCCACAAGCTAAGTGGTTAAAGGTGCGACATGGTCAACACTCTCCCCTACATAAGGATTCGAACCGACAGTTTGAAAAGCCTAGGTTTCTGGATGAGATAGTTCGAATCGTTGAACGCAAAAGTACGCCGGTGCTGTAGACAGAAATCGTTTAGGTTCCCATTAAGTGTTCGGACATTGTTACATTAGAAACTAGAAAGTTTTGAGCGCACTCCAGAGCCATCGAGACGGGAATTTTCTTCCTGGCACAAGTAGCCGACTGTTGAAACTCCGTTGATAGTGGAGGGAGGGATGAACGTACGAAAATGAAAGAAAGATAGAACAGTCCTAATAATTCCCGTGGCGTCGTAAAAAGGCGACGCGATTCGTCGCGGTAAAAATCCGACATTTCATCCGCAGCGATCTAATATTCCCTTATAGACCGTGCAATCTTGATACCCGTCTTCAGCTTGCTCCTCCGGCAATCTTTCTTCCCCTCATCGTTCCCGATTTCTCTCACCCTATCTCGTTCCGGCTTGGTCGATTCCAACGCAACGCCCCGGTCGAATGCACCTCGGCAGTGGAGAGTAGTAGTTCTTGGTTCCAGCTTTTAACCCAAACCTCCGGCTGTCTTGGTCCCGTTAGTCCGCAGGTTAGAGTTCCTCCGGTCCTCCTCTGGAACCCACGGTACAAGAAGAAAAGAAAAAACAAAGACACTAGAGACACTTCTTGCTGGGGCGACAATTGCTACTAAATTGGCACGCGCTTCAAAGGGGTTAACCTAACCTCTCTCTCCGCTCGAGCTCCTTTTATGAGCGTTAAATAACCTAAAGAGCCTGGCCTATTGAACACCACTCGAGAACTCTCTGGACCTTCGAAACATCTGTTGTACTCGAAGCGTGCTGGCTCGTGTATTTCCGTTTCGGAAATCGACAACGACTATGTCTATCGAACTTTGCAATATATTCTATTCGTAGAGATTCGAACTTCCCTAGTAGCACAAAAATATTTTTTCATATGAGAAAAATATTGTACACATGTACAAGCAACATAAATTGAATGTTTGAAAAATATAAGCTAAATACTCCGAGAATATAAACTAGATATTTAAAAAATATAATGTAAATGTGAATCAAATATTTGAAAACTATAAATTCAATATTTAAATAACATTCAATAAAATTTTCAAATGTAAGAAAAAGTTATAACAAAAATTAGAAACTATGAATATCTATTATTTTCTGTGCACTGCTTGAGGGAATATTCCATTATATCTTCCAAAAGACCTTATTACAATTAAGAAATTTTTATATTACATAAAGATTTATTTTATAATAAGAAAGAAATATTTTTTTAATAATATGACATAAATATTATCTGTACATTAGGAAAAAATATTCTATTTCTAATATTAAATAAAGATTCATTTTGTATTTAGAAAAAAATATTTTTCTCGTAATGTGAAATAGATGTTTCCTGCATATTTAAAAGGAATATTTGTTACTTAGTATAAAATAAATATTGTATGTATATTTAAATATTAAGAAGAGATTGAATCTCCTTTTAATATTATATGAATGTGTATATAATATTTTGTACTACTAGGGTTGTTACAGCCATGTCTCGGTATATATGAGTGGTGTGCGTGATATTTCTGGAGAATATAAGATGTTCCGAGTAACTGTCGTCACGGTACAAAGCTAATTTTTTGAAAATTGTATTTTATTTGAAGAATATTGAGTTTGAGAATTTGTATTTTGTCTTTTTATTTTCAATTTTAATTTGAAATATTATCGCTGGAAATAATAATGGATCGAACTCAATACATTTATGAGGATAAATCGTTTTTTAACGATAACTCAGAGTAAAAGGCAATATATTTTATTTCGCGTTTCATATTGTTGAAATAGAAAAATTTTACTTTTTCGATAAAGTGGTTGAGATAGAAATATTTTATTTTCTGGATGAAATTGTTGAAATAGGGATATTTTATTTTTCACATGAATTTGTTGAGATAGAAATATTTTATTTTAAAC
>JAQQRZ010000237.1:0-10870 GCA_028455615.1 Lasioglossum zephyrum
GCGGTTCATTCTTTCCGCTTGGCCATTCGCCTGCGGCATTGCGGTAGCGATTTTAATATGTTGCACATCGTGATCTTTCAAAAACTGTTCAAAGTCGCCCGCGGTAAAACAGCTGCCTCTATCCGATACAATACGCAACGGTCTACTGTAGGTCGCGAAATAATTTTTTAAACATTTAATTGCCTCGTCGGCACCCGTACTTTTTGTTGGGTATATCCTTGTATATTTTGTAAACCCGTCAACTACTAGTAGAATGTAACGGTACTTTCGAGACTGTGTCTTTGACATGGGCCCCAGGTGATCAATGTGCAATGTATAAAACGGTTTGTTGTCTTTCGGTATCTCGTGTAGCATGCCCTCTTTTCGTCCCGATTTTGGTGAAAAAGCTATGCATTTTAAGCAATTTTTTATGTGTTTCGTAACTTTCTCTTTCATATTGGGAAACCAGTAGCTATTCATAATATTCGCTATCGTCTTCTCCGATCCGAAATGCCCTAGCTCGTTGTGGTATTGGTGCATTATACTGTTCCCTAATGTTGCCGGAACAAAAAATAAAGCGCGATCGTCAATTTTGCGATAAACGGACCCATTTATCATTTCGAAAAATTTATCTTCGGACTTTTCTAATTTTTGACGTATTTTCCGGATTTGTTCGTCCTGTTGTTGGCATAAAGCTAAATTTCTATCTAGCGTGTTATCCTGTAGTACTAAAATCTGTCTGCTCAGCGCGTCGACATGCCTCATTCTCGTGCCTGCTCTATGTTCGAGAGTATAATCGTAATCCTGCAATTCTAAAGACCATCGCGCGATTCTAGGGTTTGTCTCTTTTTTATTAAGTGTTAGACTGAGCGCCTGACAGTCTGTGACTATTTTGAATGGGACTCCGCATAGATATGGGCGAAAACGGCGCAGCGCGTAGATTATCGCGAGTGTTTCTAGTTCGAAACTGTGGTACCTTGATTCGGTGTCCGTCGTGCGCTTTGAAAAATAAAAAATTGGGTGGAACTTCTGGTCAGCTTTCTTCTGTAAGAGAATAGCGCCGAAACCAATTGCGCTGGCATCGCAGTGCAATTCTGTTTCATCACGCGGACAATAAATACCCAGAATGGGTGCTTGTATTAGACAACTTTTTAACGCGTCAAATGCCTCCTTCTCCTCGGGGCCAAATTTAAATTTACTTTTTTCTTTGGTTAAATCATACAGAGGCTTAGCAATGATTGAAAAATTCTCAATAAATTTTCTAAAATATGAGGAAAGGCCTAGGAAGCTTTGCACCTCGCGGATATTTCGCGGAACCGGAAATTTTTGAACATTATCAATACCGCGTTCAGTGGGTCTGATACCATCGCTCGTTACCCTGTATCCTAGATACTCGATTTCCGTTTCGAAAAATTTGCATTTATCCATGCGTAGTTCTAACTTGTTTGCCACACATAATTTAAAAACTTCCCGTAACACTTTTAGATGGTGTTCAATCGTGAACGATGCTATCAAAAAATCGTCCAGATACACCGAAACATCGCCTCTGCTAATTAAATTTTTAAATATCTGTGCCACATATCTTTGAAATCTTAAAGGACCTCCCTTTAATCCAAACGGCATTTTAGTACATTCATTTTGCTAAACGGTGTTACAAACGACGTGTATTTGATAGAATCCTCGTGCATTCGTATATGGAAAAATCCGTCTTTTAAATCTAATGATGAAAAATATTTTTTTCCTTGTAATAGATCTAGCTGATCTTCGATTAGAGGCAGCGGGAAATTATCGCGCACCGTTACCTTGTTCAATACTCGGAAATCTATGCACATTCGTGTCTCCCCGTTTTTCTTTTTTGTTAATACAATCGGTGACGCGTATTCGGATGTGCTTTCTCTAATCGCGTCTTTTGCCAACAAGTCGTCTAGGATTCCCCTTAATTTACCTTTTTCCGCAAACGACAATCTACGCGGCGCAAAGTGAAACGGTTTGCTGTCGGACAATCTGAGCTGTAATGTGTTTTCCGTTTGCGGATGTTCCGGACGAGGTGGATTAACATATTCCTCTTCGAATAACCGATAGAAATTTTCTTTTATTTCGTGTTTTAGTGCTCTATTTATCGCAGGACGCGACGCTGATCCACGAGTATCTGATTCAACTTCGATATTCATTATATCCGCGATTTCTTCGTCTACGGTAAACGCGAGTTTAGCCAATTTTATAAAATCTCGGCCCAACACCAACGCGTTTCGCATCGTCTTATCCGTTACAACGCGTAGCGGTATATCGAATTCGCGTCGCTGAAATTTAACTTTCGCTTTAATGTTACCGACGATTACAAGCGCACTGTCATTTATCCCGGAAAATCTACCATTCGGAACATTCTTCGTAACTAATTGTCGCGGTACCTGACCTTGTTTTATGAAACTTATTGGGCTACCGGGGTCAATTAATGCTCTTACTTCAATTGTCGCTTTGTCCTCGTCCCCAACTGTCAGCTGTACCGTCGGGTGGAAATCGTCCTCCTCCTGCGCTGGTCGGTCCACAAAGTTTACCTGCCCCTGCGGTACCCCTCGTGGCTCGTCCTCTGTTTTTCCAATGGCGCTATATCTGCGCACTGGATCACGTTCCCTCCTCGGCTGCCTGCATTCCGCCGAAAAATGCCCCATGCCGTTGCAATTGTAGCAGCGGACCTGTCTAGCCTGCTGTGGCCTAGGAGGCTCCCTAACTCTATCCCTCGGTGCGTATTCCTCGCGGCGCTGCGTCTGCCCCGGTCGTCGCGGCTCCGGTGAAAGGGATATTTCAGCAAACGCTTCCAGTAAATCTTTTGTTCTTTTAAAGCGCTGTGCGCGGGCCACCACGCGCAGATTCTCGCTGGGTATTCCATCCACCAAATAATCGACTACTTCATGGGCAGCTATAGGTACTCTGTTACCCAAGATTATCTTGTCGTGAGCGTAATCGGCGAACGATTCACCGATTTTCCACGTTCGCCGTTCGAATTCATGCCGTAGTGACACGGTGTTGATTCGCTGGCCGTACATAGTCGACAATTCCCTCAGCAATTCTTCCCAAGATAGATCCACACAATCTTCTCTCGAGTCAATCTTCTCTTCAATCTTCATCGGAGCGCTTTTCCTTTCAGTTTCTGACAAGTCAGAGCCTTTGCTGCTTGATCATCCAAGCGGTAAGTTTGGATCAGTTTGCGCATCTGACTGTCCCAACTTCTAAGCGTGAGGCTACTCCCGTCATAATCCCCGACCATGTCCTTGATTTCCGTCCATTTCAATTCGCGCATACGCGTGGACGTTGCGCTGTTCGTTCGTGGCGTTTCCAAACGTACGACTGCCAGTTCTCTCCGTAGCAGCTGGATTTCGCGTTCGGCTAGAGCTCTTTCTCGTCGTAGTACATCCATCTCGCACACTAGACTGCTATCTCCAGGTTGTCCCTGTAACCCCATTGTCTGCCGTACCTCGAGATCCTCTAGTTCACTGGAGGTGTTTTGGTTCCCTGTGACCGTTTCGAGAGTTGATTCTGAAACGCCGGCTTCGAACAATCTGTTGATTAGCTCGACCTTCGTCCCGGTTGTCGGCAACTCCTTCGCTCGTAGCATATCTTTTAATTCGGCGACGGTACGTGAATTCATGTTAACGCACAATCGTAAGAAAACGAAACGAGAGAAAAAAAACCACTAAATTTACAGTCTGTCCCGACACGCGTTTGAAATTGTTCACTAGATCCCACTTCTGAATTTGTAGGAGGGCAAATACCAACAAATTACGGCACAAGTATTAATCTTTATTTAACAAAATCTTCTTGTTACAACCGACGGCGCGTGTTCGACGGCGAGATGCAGACTGCCTGTGGATTTCTTTTAGCTGTCTTTTATAATAAACGCTTGTCACCGAAATCGACCAATGACAAGGTAGGTTTTTGATGGTTGCCGCACCACGGTGACAGGATCGACGGTCTTTTCGATTAGCCGTTCGGATCCTTTGGTCGGCAACTATGTCGCGTACAGAGGCGGCGCGCCGCCGCCGCCGCGTTGTGCCGCTCGCGCGTATCGGCACACAGGCACACGCCGGTGCGTGTTCCTACAGTAATTTATAATTGTTGACAAACTAAAAGTCTCATCTTCAAATTTCGCGCATATATATGCTAGAACCAATCACCAGTTGGGCACCAGACCGTGCTCCCCGCTCCCCGGGAGTGGCTTCACTCCCCTCGCCTAAAGTAACACTTTATGCTCCGTCCCCTTATTCCTATGTCCATGACGTGAACCGTAAAAATGTCGGCCGCCTTCTGTCCACCGTGTACAGCAACGTGAATATTGCTGGTCCTAATTATAAAACACATCTTCATTGTTCAGCCTGTAAAAGAAAAAAATGTTATTATGAGTATTAAGTATTAATTAATAAATATATAAAATTTATTTTAACTTTGCTTACCGCATAGGATATCGGAAGCTCCAGAGCATAATCGTTCATTCGTCCGCAGTCGATCGTATGAACGTTTAATCTCTTCGGTGTGTTGAAATATCGCAAGCACCTGTGGGAATGTAAAAATCATATCTCCTTTGCTTCAAAGAATTTTTAAAAGAACAAAAAAAGTTCAACTTACCCATCACAAATATATTTACGCTTTGTATTCTTGCTAAGCTGCGACGAAATCAATCGCGACAAATGTTGTATACACATGAAATGACCATGCGTCTTTACAGCATTCTGTAGAAACAGCAAGTTGACGTGTCTCTCCTCCGTTTCTTCTCGGTCAAATGAAGCGTTACACATTTCTTGCGCACCCATTCGAACACGTTCACGGAAACGTCGTTTTCTCGTTCAAATTTCCGAATGTCTTTGAACGACATAGGCAGTTGGAAACCTTCAGTTTTCGGAAGCACCTTTTTGTAGTCTGGATATTGTGATAAACGCGATGGATTTCTCTTGGCCGGATAGAGACCCGCCACGACCGCCAAAAAGAAGCACGCGTCATCGTTGCTGATCACGTTCACAACAGCTTTTTTCAGCTGTATCGCTCGAGGTATGTGGCTTGCAGCGGTGCAACCGGCTTGCAACGGTTGGTATTTGCTAAGGTTCACGATTAAATGCAATATCTTCGACAGCGCCCACCCGCTGTCTCGCTCTTGAAACTCTTCCAACGATGTTAATATTGTCGGTTCAACGTCTTTCTGGTACCACCGTCGTAGATTGCTCGTTCGAAATAACGCAACGTTTCGCGTGCCGAAACTTTTCACGGAAACCTCTTTGGTCCGCTGCATGAATTCTGCCTCCAACGTTATGTTGGCTTTCAACGATGAATGCACGTTTAAAAATTCCGTAACGCGTCCCGTAATCATTCGTTTCGCGTGTTGTAAAAATTGTTTCGGGTCGATATGTTCAACGTTGATAACGATGCCGGTCGATATACGATTTTTAAACGCCGACTCAACATTTTCCCACTGAAGCGTTGATGCTCTCGCACCCCTGCGATCGTATAAACCTCTACCGACGCGCGACGATGAAATACGATTATTCAGCGAAACGTTCAAAGTTTTCATGCGGCACATAGTCGATATTAAACCCAACTTCTCGCCTACCGATAATTCATCCTTTGCACTGGATATATAATTGATGCAACACTGCAGAGACTCGCTGTACGAGCGAAACCATTCGCGATACTCGTCCATAGTTTTCACCAGCACTGACATGCGTGTCAAACACTTGAGCATTTTTTACACATTTCACTCATCTTGTCGCTTTTTTCCTCCGATACGTTAATTCCCCGATACAACAAGTCCAACGGGGACAGTACGCGAAAAACCGTCACGTATGGAAAAACTGGCGGATCTTAACGCTTGCAACGATGGAACGTTCACGAATGCGGTCCCATCGCGATCTATTTGTACCTTTAAGACAGTATGTGGCCAGATATCGCGGCCGACCGTCAAATTGATATTACGAATATACAATAAAGACGAGGAGAGAAATGACAAGGAACAGATCGGTGTCAACGATCGCGCGGCGACTCGATACCGGCCGTCAAAGGATGTTACGAATATACAATAAAGACGAGGAGAGAAATGACAAGGAACAGAGATGTGATCGGGTCAAAGGATGTTTATATGAAATGATAAGCGGGCTTGACGACTGCACAATGTTTATTTCATCGAAAATTCCCCCCTCCCCCTCCCCCGTAAAATATGGTTCTGTTATAACGTGATTCCCCCTCCCCCTCCCCTCCCCCTACGATCGGGGGCTTACGTAATACCGCTCTAAAGCCGGTCAAAAGTGACCTTGAACAAACGTATATACCCTACTGTTTACCTACAGGTGGGAGAAAATTGAAGGGGTGGTTCTCGACGATAATCTAAGACGAAAATGAATAAGAAGAAAATTGCACTTTCGACTTCGTTAATTAGCTATTAGCAATTAAAGATTGGTCCAAAAAGCGGCAACATTTCGACACAGCTGTACGTTGCTCACGTCACACAGGCGCGCGACACTCTCGTATCAAGTAACAAACGCATGCGTACCTTGGTTCTCATTTGGGGCTCCAGGGAGGTGAAAATGTTTAAAAAATCGAGGGCGACCGCACGGTCGGGCCGTCCTTAACTACTTGTTGGTCCTCAAGGGTTAGAATAATCAAAATTACACCTGGAAAATGGAAAAAAGTAGGCGTTCTTGGTATACGTCCCTTATAGATTGATCTTTTATCTAGCGATTGTGACGACGTAGAGCACCGAAATGTGTATTTCCTAATTCCATTCTAATTCCGAACCCTTGCATTCTCGTGTACGTATACACGTAGCGCTGTGTGAGTCACGCACACTAGAGATGGGATCCACACCCTTAAGAATCGCATTTGAACAAGAGCTGTCGTAGGCTTAAAATTGAGGGTGGAGTATCAAGTTCTAGAAGAAAAAAATATCTACAGCGAGACTCGATCCAGCAACCTACTGATTACCAGTAATCCTCGCTACGCCCTCGGCTATTCATCTTCTTATTGACCCTATTAACGCGAATTCCATATGAACGTGCAGACCGACTTTCAAATGCAATTTTCTCGAAAAATATTGAGAAGCGTGCGCTACTGCTTTGCGAAATTACATTTCGAGAAGACATCTTCAATTACTTGCAAGTTTCAGAAAAATCCGTGAACCATCAACCGTGGCTTCCCCTTGTTAGCTGAATTAATGGCTGTCCACCACAACATAAATACATTTCGTTTGAAGCAGAAAAATAATATTATTACATTGCACTCTATCGATAAATCTGAAAAAATTGAGAATAATGATAATGCCAATACCTAACTGCTATAAAAGGACAAATCTGGTCATACGAAATCTTGTACACAAAATCTGCATTTATCGTTTTTTCGACGTTTCGATTTTTCATACTTATTATTTGCAAAAAAAATCTGAAAAAATCATAAGGAATCATATCTACAAAATTGTAGAATTTTTAAATATATCATTAAATAAGGAAAGTGTGGCAAAAACCAGTAATTAGTTTTAACCCTTTAACTACCTTCCTGATTAAGATAAGTAGTTCAAACTTGGTGTCGAATGCTTTCTTTTTATGAGTTATCAAATAGTGCATAGCCCGGCACAATTGGTACAAGAGCACTTTTCACTCTTATCCTGCTACACTCTTTATATTACATGCAATTTTTGTAGTAATAAAACGTTTCTATGATAAATGAGTATATATTTTTAACATAGTTTTTACACACATTTTAAATTTTTTGGAAGGTTAAAAAAGTAATTAGAAATAAAACTGAAAATCGCTGCACGGGGACTCGAATGCTAGGTCCACATTACGATTCATTTGCTCGACGGCCGAATGTCAGTTTCGTCTCCGTAAAGAACTGCTGGCATTGCTGACGCAAGCGCACAAGCAGCGCACACGAACATAGTAGAGGTACGCTGGTGAGTGTAGGGCGCGATCGCGTTGGAGAAGGACTGTAGGGGCAACGGTAAGTCATAGTGGGGAGGTCTAGTACCACGGCTTCGTATCACAGTACCACGACTTCGGCATCAATGTTGGCCCCCACGGCAGCAGTGATGCCAGATGGAGGAACCTGGAGGAACTTGCCCCTCCGGCTGGGTCACTCACTCATACATCTATTGCGTGACTATGCGTCTATGTGTGATTCACACGGCAGAGTAGCGGTACGTTCGTGTGTTGCGCGTGCCCAGTAGAAGTAAGAGTGGGGAACCCAGCCGGAGGGGCTAGTTCCTCCAGGTTCCTCCGTCTGGCATCACTGCACGGTAGTTCGATTCGAATCTTCAGTGGTAACAGTTCAACGTTGACTAGCAATTCTTTTCGTAACGGTCATCTTGTTGTGAGTCGAAAACGCTTGCCACGTGCACTGTACGCGTAAATCGCAATCCTACGAGTGAATTAATCAATCTAGCTTACTTAACTTAGTAATAATTTATTAGTTATTAAATATACTTACTTTGTGCGGGACTTTAGTTTCTAATATGACATTATTTTACGGAAAAAGACGCGTTCTCGGTTCGGGGATCGGTTCGTTCTTTGTTCGGCAGTGTTCTCACCGCGGGCCTTCAAGCCCTTCCGGAGTGCCTTCTATAACGCGAAGTAATTTAATTTAATTTGTTATTTAAAGTTCTACGTATCGATAATATTTTAGTTCGTGTACATAGTGAATTTCAGTGAAGAAATCTTAGCGTAAAATCGAACGCGAACACGTGCTCAGTGGCGGCCATTTTGCCCAGGCTTCCTATCTTCGCGTTTAAGCAAACACGTGTTCGGGATTCGGCCATTTTGTTTTTGGAGGAACGGTTCTCGGAATTCCGCTGAATCATTCGCGGCCGCGTGTCTCGCGGCGGCCATCTTGCGCTGTCGAACCGCCATCTTCGTTCGCGATACTTTGTGCGCGGTACGGAAGGCGTGGTTTGCTCGTGCGTTTCTTCTCCGTCGACTGTCCGGAATACCTCCGTTGCGTGGTGATTCTTCGAAATTTCGCTGCTCCGATTACCCACATCGTGCGGATACAGGAATCTGTAATTCAAAGTAGTTCAGTGTGCAGTTTTCTTCATCTAGACGTACGACGATCGGTAAGAGCGTTGCCGCTGTGAACGATCGCCCGCTACCTTCGTAATACCAGAGAGGAAATGAGAGTGCCACCGACGAGATACTGTTAAGAGGCAAGTGGCACCACGTGACATACCTATTCTAAGGTATTTATCCGTATTACCAACGTCTGCGCGGAGAAATTTCTTTTTTTGTGACAACACTGATAAACATACATATGTATCAGTCTATCGCTTCAATTTTGCTATGATTCCACGTTTTTCCCTTTTTTTTTTATTAATGTCTTTATTAAAAGACATTAATCAAGCCCCATATATTGTTGTTGCGATTCCACGATGACAGTCCTGACTAGGCGCCATCTGGTCTAACTAGCTAAACTAAAATTGGCTCTAGACTTGCTTTAGACTCTGGCATCATGAATGGAATATGGGGAAAATGAATGCAATCACGGGCTGTCGCTTTTTTCCCTTATACGAGCATATTTTGAGCTGCACAATGGTTCATCTGATAGAGGGAGGTTAACTGCACCACGCTCTGCCCATCACATCAGTCAAAAATGTCTATTTATGACAGAAAAATAAGCTCAAAGTAGAGCTAACATCGAGAAAAACACCAGCAGATTCCAATGTATTTTTCTGTCACAAATAGACATTTCTGACTGATGTGATGGGCAGAGCGTGGTGCAGTTAACCATCCTTTATCAAATGAACCCTTGTGCAGCTCAAAATATGCTCGTATAAGGGAAAAAAGCGACAGCCTGCAAACCCATGTTTTGATACAAAATCTAGTAAGATTCTAGTTACTTTCTAGTTATGTCACGTGGTGACCCTTGCCTCTTAAGGGGGTAGTGTAAGGGCAGAATATTACTAGAATATTACTAGAAAAACAAGTGAAAACATCGTTTGCGGCAAACAGTTGTTTGACATTATACGAACATAATAGGAGCTGTGTGAGGGCTTATTATAAAGAGAAGGGTTAATTGTTGTAGGGTGCACTCATGATTTAAAGAGATTATGTTTATATTTAATAATATGAGCATCCAAAGTAGGGGGGAATATCGAGACAACCAACATCAGGTTCCCATGTATTTTTCAAATACAAAACGACTTTATTTACTGAAATCATGAGTGCACCTTACAACAATTAACCCTCCTCTTTACAATGAGCCCTCACACAGCTCCTATTATGTTCGTATAAGGTCAAGCAACTGTTTACCGCAAACGCTGTTTTCACTTGTTTTTCTAGTAATTTGTAGTAATATTCCAGTAATATTCTGCCCTTACCCCACCCCCTTAAAGACTGCCAGCCTTACGGGACCACGTTTCCCACGAAAATTTCGGTGTTTCTTACGCCCTCTAGGATATATTCTGGCTTCAACCAAAAAATCAGAATGCCCTCCGACGGCATTTCGTCGGTGCAAAAGATCATTGAGGAGATTACACTGTCCAACAAATTTAAACTTTTTTTTTGTTTTCATATAACTATTGGGTGGAACATATAGAGTTTTTTGCGCTGATTCCGAATCTGGTCTTAATTTTTTCCTACACGCATAGTTTTTGAAAAACACGACTTTGAAAAAAACCTATTTTTCAAATTTGAACAAATATTGTGATGTTATATTATAAAAGATATTGTATTGTTTTTACATCAGAAGATTCTCTAGACTTTCCCGAATCCAGTGATGAGCAATAGTAATACATTATGATTGTTTAAACATGTTTAAACAACCATTAAAGACGGAGAGGCACCACTTTTGCACCGTTTTTAGCTGATATTTTTTGATTCATCTCAGAAAATAAGGGTCCAGCGGAAAATCGAAATATACCACGCGA